>CAUYQU010001945.1:0-14888 GCA_963574635.1 Cheracebus regulus | reverse complement strand
ACCCGTGTGGCTCCTCTGCCAGGAATCTCCCGGTCTGTGGGCAACAAAAATTCGTCAGAAAGTGCGGCGTCCACTCGTTCTCTGCGCTTTCACTGGGAGCTACATTCCTGAGCTGTTGCTAATCAGCCATCTTGGATCTCTCTCTAGAACATATTCTTTTAGCTCACAGAAGTTTCTTATTATCCACCTTCTGAAGCCTAATTCTGACGATTCTTCACACTCGTTTTCCATCAAGCCTTGTTCCGTTACTGATGAGGAACTAGCGTCCTCTGTAGAAGGAGAGACTTTCTGATTTTGAGTGTTCTCAGTTTTTTTATGGTGACTTCTTGGCATCTTTATGGTTTTATCCATCTGTCATCTTTGTAATTACCAACTTTCAAATTAGTTCTCTGAGTGGACATCCAACTTGTTAATTCCTAGCTCCGGAATCTATGTAATTTTCACTGTGGCAACCCACAATGCTAGCTAAAACAGCAACATTGAAATTCGCGGTGCTTTTCTGCCCGGGGGTCTCCAGTCTGACTTCCCTCTTCAGTCCTTTTTTCAATCAGCTGGATGGACTGCACTGCCTTCACAAAGCTCCAAATATCATCCAAAAGGAGACTCTGTCCCATTTACTCTGCACCAAGAGCAGCTGAGCCGAGGTGCCGGCAAAAAAGCTGCGCCAGCCGAAAGGGTCGCGCTGGCGACCCGTGGGGCTCCTCTGCTGGGAATGCCCTGGTCCGTGGGCAGCAAAAATTTATCGGTAAGTGTGGCGTCCACTGGCTCTCTGCGCTTTTACTGGGAGCTGCAATCCTGAGCTGCTAGTGATCAGCCATCTTGGATCTCTCTCCTGAGTGTTGTTTCTATGTTGATTTTAATTCCTAAAAACCTATCCTCAGTCCAGTCCTCTTACCCTGATGGCAAGTCTAATGCATCCAGCATGGATATATACATGGTAAGTATGCCCGAGTAGGAATTAGATGAATATAAATACAGCATGGATGTTTATATAAATATTTGTTAGAAAGGTAAATTTTAGTGCCTAAGCTGAGAGTTTTTAGTAAAATAATTACATTATAAATTAAATAAAAGGTCAACTTTGGCAACTTTGTCAGAGAAAAGGACAAAAGGGATTTTTCTTGCCTCCAGGTTTATGACCTTTCCTTTCTTATTGTGCTGACCTAGGTGACAACTGAAATCAAACACCCACTCTCACTTGAGTCAGAAATTTTTAAGTTACAATGAAAAAGCTTCAAGTTCAAATTGAATTCATTCCAGGATGAGTAAGGATATCAGAGGGAGTAGTACTCTATTTTTTTTTATAAGGCATTCTTTAAACCTTCTATCAAAAAAATCAGATTTCAAAATATTTTCCCAGAAATGGGAAGATAGGGATGCTATCTTTTGATGTTTACATTTCAAAGAGATATCTCCAACTACTAAGAATACTAATGTTTTTCTATCGTGATATTGACTCTAAAGAGTTAATGTTTATATTGTGTTAAATGTGAAAAGTGACACAAGTGATGACAAGAGTATATACTTTAAAAATACTAGTGAGTTTTAAACTTTAAGGTTTTTCCTTGGTCTTAGGTATTCTGCGGTTTTACTATGATGTCTCTAAGTGTTGTGTTATTTTTATTTATTGTGTTAATGTTTCTTTAGTCAGAGGATTCATACGTTGGGGAAGTTATTTTCCCATGAGCTTTACACTTTTTAAATGTGAGCTCATCTTTAGTGTGACTTGCTTTCTTCTGTGAAAACTCCTTGTGGCCTGCATTTTGGAAGCTTCTCTCCAGAATGGCCTTTCATTTGCTCTGCCAAACACCCCAGGGATAGCACCAGTTTTACCTTAATTTTTCAGCTTAGAGTTTTCTGCACCTCTGAGGAATTGTACTTTTGGCTTCTAGACTCATGTGAGGTACAGGGCTGGGATTTCAATTTCCCACCAGAGTCTGGCTTTTTCTTCCCCAGAGAAAAGCTTACTATTTCCTTGCATGCTTTGTTAGATTTTTTTTTAGTGCCCCTTTCATGGTAGTTATACTTCTTAGTGTATCTTGGCTGACAGCCATGGTATCCGCTGCAACATTCCTCTTCACATCCTCTTCTCTTCATTCTTCTCCTGCGTGGATGTTAACACTCAGCCCCTAGTAATCACTGGGTTTAATCTCTATCTCTATCCCTCACTCTGGGAGTGTAGGATCTCCCTGAGTATTTTGGTAAAGAGAATATCAGGGAGAGATAGTATCATGCAATGTAGGTTTATTATTTCACCCTTTAAAATAATCGATCTCTTTAACCACACTGAACAGGTGATCATTCTGTTGTTCTAAACTGATGTAGAAACCCAAATGTTGAATAAGAATTTTTTTTTTTAAATGTGGTCAGCATGACATCAAAGCACAAGACAGTTATTCATGAATTTCTCTAAGTTCTTTCCTTTCTTACTTGTAGGCTGAAAGAAGTACAGGCCCAGAAGAGAAGAATTAATAGTCTGAGGATTCAAAATCTAATCTATATTAGTAATTCCATAAGCTATAAACGTACCAAAGGACAACCCTATGCCAGTTTCCTTGGTAGGAATAAAATCTGACTTAGAAAAAAACAGAAACAATTAGAAAAAGTATGCATTCCATAGGTGGAGTGATAAACTTAGGCGTTTTGTTCATAAGCAGCACACAGTATTATTGTTGAAGTCATTGGCTCAGGAACCAAATGCCTAGATTTGAATTCTTATCCCAAATTTCACAAATTACATGACCTTAGGTAATTAACTTCTCTGTGCCTTAGCTACTCATCCATAAAATGGGGATTATAATATGACCTACCCAAGTGTAGTTGTGAGAATTAAGTTATTGAATGATAAGTACTAAGAATAACTAATACAAAGCAGGCATATGTAGTATTAGCTAATATCTTGAGGACAACAACAGGGTTAATGATGTTCTAAAGCAGGAATTGTTTACAATTCAACTTCAAATGATTTTAAAACACAGTAGAACAAACCAAACACCCCTGTGGACTTGTATTAGTCAATGTTTATGACTTCCATTAAGGATAGACATACACAATTAATGGAGAGACATTATAGAGGATGATTGTTCAATTAAAGCAAAATAAGACAAAGCAAGCAAATATATGAGTAATGGTACTCTCAGAATAGCATGTCTATCAATCAATAGACATTTTTTAACGTGTACTTATTATTTAATTATTCATAGAACTAATGAAGCAAAAATGGTCAATTCAGTTGCTTGTGTGAGTTATTTCACTTTTTTGAGGGTCCCAAACTGGTCACAACCACATGCTACTTGGAGGGTTTGTCCATGATTCTTTACCACGTGCTGGGGATATAGAGGTAAAAACAAATTATTTTCTCCATCCAGAAATCCTCTCCATAAAGATAGAAGAGAAAGAAGACACTTATTACTGAACAAGCACTGAAGCAGGATGTGATACACATGACAGGCAAAAGATTGCAAAGACAGAAAAAAAACTTCACTCTTATATAATCAAGTAAATACAACCTATTACATATGTGTTTTCAAGGTAAACAATAACTTATTCTAAAGTAAGAGGACTTGAAAACATTATTTTTATACATAGTTTATCTTATCTTTACCTGGTAATTGGGGGTGACCATCTGTGTTAGCTAATTGGCTTTACCCAGAGGAAAGCAAACTTCTCGTATCTTTATGACAGAAGGTAGTTTTGCAACTGGAGCAAGGAACTAACAATAGTTGGGCTCTCACCCTCCCACAGAAATGGGAAGACAGAGGTGCTATCTTCTGATGTTTACATTTCAAAGACAGATCTCCAAGGTCCTTGAAAAGACATTCCTGGGTTGTAGAGCTGGCAAATGACCCACGTAGTTTTTAAAGGATTTTTATACATTTCAAAAAGAGAAACTACTTACAACTACAAATTTTCTAAATAAATGCTCGGAGGAAAAGAAGGAAGGAAAATCTCCTTTTTCTTGAACTAGGAAGACTTAACTTTCTCATTTTTAATATTTGTTCTTACACATACACCTGACATGCATGACCTGAACATCGTTAATCTCCATTTCACAGGTGAGTTTCTGGGGCACAGATAAGTAAACTACCTAAGCAACAGTTGATGGTTAAAATTAAGGTTTTACACACTTTTAAAGTTGGCAGTAGTAGGGAAAATGTTTCACATGAATTTTTTCCTTCCTGCATTGTTAAAATATGATACCTCTTTCATGGTGTATCTCAGAAAAGAAATGAGTATACTCCAGATAATCTTTCATATTAGTTAACATTCTTTCTTTATTACAAGAACCTTGAGGAGAAACTCTTGACTGTTTTAATTTAAAAAGAATCGCTTATTAATTTTTTCAATATGCAGACCATTTACTGTGTTAAATCACCCTGATGTTAGAAATATTTAATTGTTAACCACAATCAGATTGGTAGTATTTTATTCTATTAGGAGTTTTTTGAAATGTTCTCACTGTGTATTTTAGATCAGCTAAATAATCTGGGGGGGGGGGGGGAAGAGAAGAAAAAGGCAGAGAAGTAAATCCTGTGATAAATTCCCTTTATGTGCTTGATAGGAGCCTGAGGCTGCAGATGAGGAATAAAGGATTTCAATACTGGTAGTAATGATGGTGGTGGAAAGCGGGTGGTGGCGATGAGGAGGATTTTGGGGGGACTTAAGAATTTACATTCTTTTTGTCCTTATTTCTTATTTTCATTTGTGGGAGATTATCTGCTTTTACTTTCCGCTAAGATGCAAGGAGGTTGTTGAGTTCAGTGACTTATTTATGGAATTGAAGTTCAAATAAAGCTCCCTGATTACTCTCTTTTTTTAGTCTGACATTTTATTACATGGGCAGTAACCTTGCTCTGTGTGCTGTTTTAATTCATGGTCTTATCTCACAGAAACCTTTGCTGTGGACAAAGTGAAAACATTTATTTGGAATAAACAGTTTCTCTTCTGCTCCAGTTTTAAAAATATATATATATATATATATATATATATATATATATATATATATAGCTTTTATGACATTTTAAAGGCATTATTCTTTACCGACATCAGGCAGTTCAATTCAGAAGTGGCCTTAGTGACTCACAGATATGTTTTGCATCATTGCTGAGCTTAGGGTAGTGCAGCCTCCTGGCTTAGCAGATGTTCTTGCATCTTGAATAGGTCTGGTCAGAGAATTGAGAACTCTGGATCTATTTTTATAGCTTAAAACATTTGATGACCTTCTGAGGAGTATCTTTCTGAAAAATGTAAAGATTAGTTATTCTAAAGTGTAAAACTGAAAACTTGAATTACATTTTATTTAATTTAGATTAGAAGTGTGTTAGAGAACATAACTATTTATCTTGTGGCCAAGTGAGAGAAAAAGAAGAGCAGCAGCAGCTTTTTTAGTTTTGAAGTTGGAATGGAACATGCAGCTTGGATCCAAAGACAAAATATGATGCCTACTACTTTTTCCCTTGCTTCTAAGTCTAGGTCATGTGACCCTCTTCCTTTGAAAGCTAAGTTTATTCCATGAGGAAGAATAAATGAGGAGGAGTTGGAGTAAAAATTGTTTGCTCTGACTGTTTCTTTTAGGTGGAGTTATGGCGGGTGGAGTGGAAGACTCTTTAGAAGCCCAAGGGATGGGAAGACAAGTGTCTTTCTTACTATAAAAATAATTAAAAGTGGAACATTTGTAGGGGAAACAACACACAATCCTAAACTCTGGAGACTTACAGGGTTTGTATGACATACTACCTTTCTCCTTGAAAAATATTCCACCAAATTTAAGTTGAATATAAATTGGTAAGGATTTGAGTTAATAAGTTTAGCTGTTCTTTAGTCATTTGTTATCTCTGTCACCGTTGTTAATTGCTCTTCAATAGCTACAATGTCCAAGGCACATCTCTGTTTCTTGCTGACCTCCATGCAAAGAATGGCATATTGATTTATGTCTTACTCCTTACGTACAGAATTTATTTGAAGAATTATATATTTCAAAGAGAAAAGTGGCACTAAATAAGTACTTTGGTTTTTATAGTTGATAAATGTAGAAGACAGTATTTATAACCCTTTGAGAATCAGCAGTGGTCAGACTATGATGCAAAGTAGTATAAATTAATTTTTCAGTTCTATTGCAGACATGATAACAGTGCTCTTTGTTACTGATTTTTTCTTATTTTTATTTTATGTTGTTAAAAAACACACACACCAATTTCTAATTCTGGGTGATGCTGATGGCTTCAAGTCTGGAGATTGGGGATACAGAAAAAAGTAGCCAGACTGAAGAAGATAGGAAGCTAGCTAATTCAAAATGCACAGCCAGTATGTGCAAATTTATTTTTCCATTTCCAGAAAATAATAGTTCATTCACCCATTTAGTTGTATTTTTATACCCTAAATATTAAACTACATGTAGATAATTGTAGAAATAATAGAAGAATCAACTAACCACCTAATTAGTGTAAACTCAAGTAGTTGAAAACTTTTCTCCTGCCTAGAATACGGGAACAACCTAAGGCTAATATCAGTTTTTTTCCTAAGATTTTCCTGTTGTAAAAATACAAATGCACTTCAGGCAGGCAATTTCCTTGGAGTATCACAAACTTAGAACTTGTTCTAAATACATTTATTAGACAATGTCCTGAAGAACTTATTTGGAACAGAGGTAGAATTAGAGGTCACCATGGGTATCTACAACAGAGGTTGCAGTGATGGCTAAGTTTGCAGGACTGTAGCCGCCCAGTGAATTCACCTTGCTTGCTGCGTAGACAGAGCCGATTTACCAAGACAGAGAAATTGCAATAGAGAAGGAATACTTCACACAGAGCCTGCTGTGCAGGGGACCAGAGTTTTATTATTACTAAAATCAGTCTCTCCGAACATTTGGGGATCAGAGTTTCTAAGGACAACTTGGTGGTTGGGTGGAAGCCAGTGAGCTAGGAGTGCTGATTGGTTAGGTACAAGATGAAATCATGGAAAGTTGAAGCTCTCCTTGTGCTGAGTCAGTTCCCGGGTGGGGCAACAAGATCAGACGAGCCAATTTATTGATCTGGGCAGTGCCAGCTGATCCATCAAGTGTAGGATCTGCAAAATATCTCAAGCACTGAATTTAGAAGCAGTTTAGGAAGGATCAGAATCTTGTAGCCTCCAGCTGTGTGACTCCTAAACAATAATTTCTAACTTGTGGCTAATTTCTTGTCCTACAAAGGCAGTCTAGTATCCAGGCAAGAAGGAAGTTTGTTTTGGGAAAGAGCTGTTATGGTCTGTGTTTTAAACTGTAAACTAAATTCTCCCCAAAGTTAGTTCAGCTCTTGCCCAGGAATAAACAAGGAAGTTGGAGGTTAGATGCAAGATGGAGCTGGTTAGGTTAGATTTCTTTGACTGTCTCAGTCATAATTTTGCAAAGGTGGTTTCCAGACAGAAATGACTAAAGACATAACTTACTTTTTCTACTATTTTATAAAAAAGCATTTTTGTCTTCCCAACTTTAACATATGCCAAATATTTAGCCATGTCATCATGAGTTTTCATGCTGATATCTGTTACTTTGACACATCAAAGCAATGTGGTAATGTTATATAGATGGGGAAGGAAAAGTCCATTTTAGTTTAGCTTGTAATAAAGGTTAGCAAAGAAATGATTGGCCAGGGGGAGCTTTTGTATTCTATCTGTCCAATAATATGGCAGAGTACTATGTTAAAAAAAATTCATTCATGTTTCTTTCTACAAAATAATAAATAAAAAGTACTAGGTTAGGAGTGGGATGTATGCCTCACATTTTATTTAGTACTTAGCATTTTTGATGTGTTCTGCAGGGAGCAGGTCTATACAAACCTACTCCTGAAGGCCAAGAAAACTAAGAGGCTGAAGAAAGAAGCTGACAAATTCAGTTTCCTAGAAATAAACATTTAATAGGAACTTACGAGCAGAAACCACTTCTTGGCAGCCGTGAGACAAGATGCTGGATCCCCAGTCAGTTACCCCCACCCCCTCCAGACCCAGGGCTTATATATTACAGGAAATTTGCCTAAGGATGGAATTTATGGCAAGTATGTGTTTATGATATCATCAGAGTTGTTTTGACCCAAGGGCAGTATTTACAGTATGTATGTGAAAGTAGAAGTCTTAGAGGCATTCCTAGAACTGGGGTTAATCAAAAGCCAACATGGTGGATTAGCATCCAAGATGAAGTTGCTTTGGCCTCTACAATATGCAATTCCAACAAATTAATGAATATTTTAAGTGAGTTCATAAAACAAACAGTTTTAATGAGTATTTAAATCCAGTAAGACCCAAAGTTTTTATGTCATAACAGACACAGAAAATAATGATATTTGGGGGTAATTGAAGTAAAGGGAATAGATATTTAGGGGTCAAACTGAGTAGATAAACATCTCATCCCCTAAAACCCATTTCAATGTCAACTGCAGAAACAGTGCCTCAACTATTGAGTAGAATAATTTTGCTATATTTCACTCACACAATTTGTAATGGTTTCTGATGCTATATCAAGTGACAATGATGCTTAGAAATTAATAAATGCATTTCCGTGAGATCAGAATTGTGAAACTAGACCAGACCTAGTATATTGTTTAGTTTGTAAACTTTACCTTTAAAATCATGCTTAAACAAGTTATCACAATGAATGATTACCTTCTTTATGTACAAACAAATGTCCTAAGCCCTTCTGTATGGCTCTATGGGAAAATGATCTCTTTCAGACCATTGCTTACTATCTGGAAATAGGTGCCTCAAACTTAATATGTCTAAAATTGAACTCTATCATCTCTGCTAGTCCTGAACTCCTGTGTTTTCAGTTTCTGTAAATAGCTACACAGTTTTTCAATTTAACCTAGTCACCCATCTGGGACATGTTTTTATTTTTGCACCCCTATATAGAATTTGTAATATAACAGGTCCCATTGTTATTCTACTTTATTAAATTACAAGAACAAATACTTTAAAAATACTAATAAATTTAAACTTTTCAGAGTGCATAAAGCATAAAATGGAAAGTTTCTGGCCTGCCTCTTTGTTCCCTGTAAGATTCTGAGGGGCCATATGAAATGTGTCTCAGAACCATGTGCCCCAGGGATGGGAGCTTAGGTATACCCAGTATGAGCTGAAGTGAGGCATGTTCACCTTGCATCTGGGCAAGGCTGCCAATGTCTGCAGAACTGGCCAAAGCAGCAGTATTTGTAAGAAGTGGGGTTGAGGTAACTGAAGGTAGCAAAAGAGGTATCTGATAATATATCCTTACAGAATTTTATCTGCATTGTGTACATATACGATCATGCATTTCTTTTAAATAAAACACTGAATTACAGAATTACATCTTTGTTCTATATCTTAAAAAATAACAAAAATATGGCTGGCAACTTTTCATGTCAGTATTTATGGAATTATCTCACTCTTTTAAAGTTTTTATTTGGAGGGGATCTATTGCATTGATGTATCATAATACTGAAACTGCTTTTCAAAAATCATAACTGAGAAAATTATTGCACCGAAAGAGATCTGACCTAACCTACTCCATCTTGCTTCTAACCTCCAAGCTGTCCTTGTTCATGTCTGGGTGTAGACTGAACTAACTTTGGGAGGAATTTAGTTTATAGTTTAACTTTGAAACAAAGATGATAACAGCTCTTTCTAAAAATAAACCCCTTCCTGCCTTGGGACTACACTGCCTTTGTAGAACTAATAAATTAGTCACAAGATTAGAAATTATGG
The DNA here is from genome assembly GCA_963574635.1 of Cheracebus regulus. Lineage (NCBI taxonomy): Eukaryota > Metazoa > Chordata > Mammalia > Primates > Pitheciidae > Cheracebus > Cheracebus regulus. The sequence continues at coordinate 5,177 of CAUYQU010001945.1, read as the reverse complement.
TTTAGGAGTCATGTAGCTAGAGGCTGCAAGATTTTGACCCTCCCAAATAGCTCCTGGGAATAGCCTCACTATTGTAAAACCTAAGATTAGTGCTTGAGATAATCAATCAGCTCTCCCAACTCAATGGCACCTACCCACAAATTATGCTGAAAAATCCCTGATCCTTGAGTTTTCAGAGACACGGATTTGAGTAATAATAAAGCTCTGGTGGCTCTGTGTGAATTACTCTTTCTCCATTGCAATTCCCCTGTCTTGATAAATTGGCTTTGTCTAGGCCATGGGCAAGGTGAACCCATTGGGTGGTTACAACATGGTGAAATAGAATTTTCCTGCTGATGGAAACTGGTTTCCAATTTTTTTAAATTTTGTTTTGTTATTATAGTCATCAATATGATAAACATCCTTAAACATATATTTTTGCTTTTGTGTTATTTATTAGATTTTAAAAATATCTGTCAGAACATTTTCATAGTTTTTTTTTTCGCATAGTCCTATATGTCATCTTACAAATATACCAACAAAACGAGGACCTGGTATGAGAACACTCATTATGGATGCTGTAGAAAATCAAATCCCTCCATGACTGTTTAGATAAAAGAGCCCAGCAGCCCAAAGATCTTCAAATTTACCCTCTAAGTCTCTTGTGAGCGTATCTGGTGTAAGCTAGTCATAAGTTTATATACTAGAAGAAAGGATGCTAGGAAATATAAATTTTGGATTTAACCTGGAAAAAGTGGTAGAACTAACAAAATGGAGAACGTCCATAGGTTTTTGGATAACCACAAGTGACAGATTTCCACTACACCCAGTCTGCCATTTTGTGTAAACCTTCATTTTTTTCTTTAAAAATTTCAAATATTCTGATATTTATTTGTGTATTCATTCAATACACATTTATTGAGAGCCTATGATGTGCCAATCATTGTGCTTTTTAGTGGAAATACAATGGTGATCTTGACTTCCTGAAATTTTTAGTTTAGTAGAGGAGACAGACATTAATTATCACAGAAATAAATTTAACATCACAAATGTGATCATTGTGATAAAAGGGAGGGAGTGGTGTGCTGATAGGAAATATCAGGGATAACCTAGTAAGAAAGGTTATCTGAGAATTTGCTCATGAGGTGGTGCTTAAGCTGAGATTTGGAAGATGATTAGGCATTGATTCAGTGAACAGAAAGGGAAGAGTGTTTTAGGCAGAGCAGGTATCATTTTCAAAGTCTGGGAGCAGGAGGGCACCTGGCAAATAACGAGAATTTGAAAAAACATTACCGTGATTGAAGTATATAGAATGAGAGAAATGTAGTTCTGAATGGTCCTGGAAAGGTAGGTAAAGCCCAGACCATGAGAGGCCTGTGGCTAAGATTAGCATTTTGGTCTTTAGGAAGTCTCAGCCTCAGGCTCTAATGTGGAAAATAATTTGGATGATTTGAGGTTACTTTGGATAGACAAATTTAGAGGTGATCACAGTTATTCAGAGAGGAAATATCCAGTGCTCAACCCAGAGAAATACTTGATATATGTTGGTTGAATAAATGAAGTAAATAAATGCCACAATGCATATCTTCTAAGCAATAATAAAGCAAAAATAAAGGTAGCTGGAGGGCATTCTGTGAAATTTGATGAAAAAATCCAATGTAGAGTAGAGAATAAAGAAGCCATTTGATACAGATTAGCCAGGCATGAGATTTCTACTAACGAAAAATACCAAGTTATAACACAGAGAGCATCTAGGTTGCATATAATTATTATGTTTAGTTCAGGTTATTCATTTTGATAATTTAACATTTTCATTGTCTGGCTAATGAGATTTCCTAGTAATAACATGTAAACAGCTCAGTAGAAATCTATTAATTTAGATCTTCAGGTTGTGTAGAAGCTTCCTTAAAAAAACACTCAGTGCCTACCAAATGTATTGTGAACTGTGCTGGTTAATAAGGTCATTTGTATAAAGGAAATTATCTGTCAGGCCTTGAGTTTACTGGTTAATGGCCACTGAGGAGTCAGAAAGGAATTTAGTAGTATAACCCGTAAATTTTTTTGTGTATCCCCAATATCTCAAAATGCGACAAATGTCAGTATAAATAATAACCTGAATCAAAAGCTATCATAACAGCTACCAGCACATAAATGCAACATTTATAAACATAGCAAAGAAAATACACCTCACAAACTCTTCATGAGCCACACAAACAAACAAATAACAATACAAACCAAATGTTGTTACCTAATTTATTTGTAATTCTTCCTTGAAATACCATCCAGGGAGCCTTATGCTAGAGCCTAGAAGCAACTGGCAAGATACAGCAAGTCTTGTAGCTGAAAAAAAAAATCTGTAAACTCTTATTTGTTTTTTTCTTTTTATATATTTTTTAGTATACTTTAATCCTTTTGCTCGCAAACTTTTCTTGTCAAAAGTAACATAATCATCCATTTTAACTTCCCATTTTGTCCTTGTTTACCTTATAAAAAAATGACTCTTAAGTCATAGTTTGTCATTCCAATTGAGTGGGCTAGATTCTCTTTGATGGAAACAAGGGGTTAAGTCAGCACTCAAAGCAACAACTTGGTTTTCAGCAAGTACTGTCAGAATGATAAAGAGGAGAAGTGACAGGGGGTTGGGATTTATCTGCATTGATCACAGACATAGCTGCAAAAGAGCATATATCTCCATTACTCAAAATCCCCCTAACTTATTGAGTTCTGTAACCCACTCTGTTTCCTAGGCCTTCCACCAAAATTTAGCTAGTTAAACCTCATGTTTTGCCACTTATTTCTATTAACTTCATTTGCATAATAATATAATTGATGGGAGAGAGTAGTCTGTAAGCAGAGCAGTAGGGAATAGAGCTTGTTTATATAAACTTTACTCATAATCATTAATATGTCTTTCTTCTGTCCTTCCAGTCACCTTTAAGTTGGGCAAATTGACTCCCACAAATGGGTTGTGACTGGAGGTGATTCGCGTTGCTTTTGGGCCAAGGCACTGAATTTTCCATGCAAGAGTCTTCAGCTGTCTTTTTCCCTGCCATGTTGATCATGAAGACACAAGATCAAAGCAGCCTAATTGCTGAGCTGCCAGAGGGAAGACACACGCTTGAAAGTCACAGGGACTGACAGAAGACTTTCTGTGGCACATAAACATTTACTATATCACTGAGATTGAGTGGAATTATTCATTCCTGAAGCATAATCTTGCCCATCCTCATCATTACATTGAAACTTCTAACCTAATTAAACACAATATTTTTGACTTACCTAGTTCTTTTAATTTACTTATTATTTAAAAATTTTGTGGGCACATAGTAAGTGTATATATTTATAGGGTACTTGAGATGTTTTGATACAGGTGTGCAATGTGAAATAAACACAACATAGAAAATGAAATATCCATTCCCTCAAGCATTTCTCCTTTGAGTTACAAAAAATTCGATTACATTGTTATTTTAAAATATGTAATTAAATTATTATTGACTGTAGTCACCCTATTATGCTATCAAGTAATAGTTCTTATTAATTATTTCTATTTTATTTATTTGTTTTTGGTATCCATTAACCATCCTCGCTTTCCCCAATCCACCCCCGTACCCTTCCCAGCCTCTGGTAACCATTCTTCTACTCTCTATGTCCCTGAGTTCAATTGATTTGATTTTTAGATCCCACAAATAGGTGAGATAATTGGATGTTTTTCTTTTTGTACCTGGCTTACTTCACTTAACATAATGATCTCTAGTTCCATTCATACTGTTGCAAATATCTGGATCTCATTTTTTTTATGACTAAATAGTACTCCATTTTATATGTGTACCACATTTTCTTCATTCACTCTTCTGTTGATGGACACTTACGTTGCTTTCAAATCTTAGCTATTGTAAACAGTGCTGCACAAACATAGGAGTGCAGAGATCACTTCAATATACTGATTTCTGTTCTATAGGGTATATAACTAGCAGTGGGATTGCTGGATAATATGGTAGCTCAATTTTTAGCTTTTGGAGGAACCTCCAAACTGTTCTCCATAGTGGTTGTACTAATTTACATTCCCACCAAGTGTACAAGGTTTCTCTTTTCCCCACATCCTTGACAGCCTTTGTTATTGCCTGTCTTTTGGATATAAGTCATTTTAACTGAGGTGAGATGATATCTCATTGTAGTTTTGATTTGCATTTCTCTGATGATCAATGATGTTGAGCACTGATGTGGTTTGGCACTGTGTCCCCAGCCAAATCTCATCTCAAACTGTAATCCTCACATGTTGGGGGAGGAGCCTGGTGGGAGGTGATTAAATCATGGGAGCTGACTTCCCCCTTGGCTGTTCCTGTGATAGTGAGTGAGTTCTCATGAGATCTGGTTGTTTGAAAGTATGTGGTACTTCTCCCTTCACTCTTTCTCCCACTTCACCATGGTAAAGACATGCTTGCTTCCCCTTCACCTTCTGTAATTGAAGTTTGCTGAAGCCTCCTGGTTATACTTACTGTACAGTCTGCAGAACTGTGAGTCAATTAAACCTCTTTTCTTCATAAATTACTCAGTCTCAAGTAGTTCTTTATAGCAGTGTGAGAACAGACTAATATAAATACCTTTCATATGTCTGTTTGCCATTTTTATGTCTACTTTTGAGAAATGTCTAAGTCTTTTGCCCATTTAATTGGATTGTTAGACTTTTTCCTATAGAGTTGTTTGAGCTCCTTATATATTCTGGTTATTAATCTCTTGTTAGAGGAGTAGTTTGCAAATACTATCTCTTATTCTGTGGGTCTCTTCACTTTGTTTTTTGTATCTTTTGCTGTGCAGAAGCTTTTTAACTTGATGTGATCTTATTTGTCCATGTCTGCTTTGGTTGCCTGTGCTTGTGAGGTATTGCTCAAGAAATCTTTGCCCAGATCAATGTCCTGGAGAGTTTCCCCAATGTTTTATTGTAGTCATTTAATAATTTGAAGTCCTAGATGTAAGTCTGTAATTAATTTTGGTTTGATTTTTGTATATGGAGAAAGATTTGGGGTCATTTTTATTTTTATTTTTATTTTTGATGAAATCTTGCTTTGTCACCACGGCTGGAGTACAGTTGTGCATTCTTGGCTCCCTGCAACCTCTGCCTCCTGGATTCAAGCGATTCTCCTGCCTCAGCCACCCAAGTAGCTGGGATTACAGGCTCACATCACCACACCCAGCTAATT
>CAUYQU010001941.1:0-74083 GCA_963574635.1 Cheracebus regulus | reverse complement strand
CAGAGAGGAAGTATCACTAAGACAAAAGCCCATCTCTTTCTTGCTCTGGGATATAGCAGTAAAGAGAAATATTTATATATATATATATATATATATATATGTGTGTGTGTGTGTGTGTGTGTGTGTGTGTGTGTGTGTGTGTGTGTATAAGGGAGATTTAATTAGATTTGAAGTATGCTTAAGAGACCAGAAGATAAATCAAGTAAGTGATAATAACGCTGACAATTTGGGACTTGCTTTTGTTCTCTACTGGAGACTCTTGGAGAGAAGGCCCAGAAAATGGGGAGTAACAATATGTACAGACAGTAAGATACCTTAGTTCATCAATATTGAGCAATATTGAGGGGATTTCTCATCCTCCCCAAGCCCTAGGGATTTCCGGGTCAGGACCTAGAAACAGCTGAGGGTATGTCTGCCCATCTTGCCAGAGAAGGCACTGCAGTGGGAGTAAAATCTGTTGACTGTGCCCTCTAAGCTGGGGCCAAAATGAGTTAAAAGAGACCCAAGAACTATTTTAGTCACCAAGGAGGACCAATGTAAGAAGCTTCCATAAGAGCATTGCACTGTGTTGAACACAAGTCTAGAGGGACACACCCCTGATATATACCCAACACAGACTTACAGCAAGCTAACAGACAGACAACACTCAGTTAAAAAATGGGTTTCATCCATCCACACTAGGAGCCAGGAGACTGCAAATCTTTCTCTCTTACAGGAGGGGAAAAGAAGAAAATATTTTGAAATCTAGAATGGTTATAGATTTTTTTTTCTAGAAAGTATAAGCAAAAATTAAAGGCAGTATTTAATTTTTCAGATGAGACAATTTTAATCTTAAAACCTGTGGTTCCCTCATCCACTTTAACCATGACCTGTAAAGAACATGGAAGTATGTATAAAAAATAAAGACTTTTTCTTATTTGTTAATTTGTGAAATAAGATCAGGACCCTGAGACACATCACTGTTTTATGGTTTTTAAATTATTATACTGACCTATTCCTTTAACTATCATTTGCCAGCACTTTCATTAATATTTCTTTTACAAATGAGATGATTATGGAACAACGTATAAAAACTACCATTATAGGATAATTCCATGCATTTCTCAGAGACTTATACCAAGCAATAGCTACATTTTTGGCTTGAGTAAACTAGGCAAATGGCAGTATCATTTACTGAGAAAGAAAAGCAGAAGGTCTGATGTTTTTATGATGTGTATCGACAATTCCATTTTAGACATTTTGAATTTGAGGGACTTGAGTCATACAGTAGGCAACATAATATAGGCTATTTGATTTATAGATCTAAACTGTTAGGATGTGATTCTTAATCACCAGATTAAAAACTAATTTCTGTTCGAGATTTGCATTTAATTAGATTTAGAGTGTTCTCATCACAAAAAGTGAAAATCTCAAGGTTGCTCAGTTCCAGGGGGTACTCTAGCACTCAATTTAGTGCTTTGAATTTTTGTTATCTGCTTATCAAGTGTGTATCCTATTGGTAGCATGTGTGTGCAATTAAACTCTTGCTGATGTCTCTTCCTTGTTGTCCTGTGCTCTTCTACCACAGGTCCTTGGATTAGCTGAAATGCTCCTCTCTATCCCTTCTCCCTACTCATTCTTCCAAATCTTCCCCTGCATTCCTATCATTGTGCATAGTTTCTAGGTTTCTGAACAAATTATTTTCTACTTTCCTAATGTAACTGATATTCCTTATCAAATATTCAGAATACGATATACCTCTCTTGGGTGCCACTTACTACAGCAGTAGTGTTACTCCATTTGTATTTTCTGGTTAATATATTACTTCTTTAAGAGATTGTGTTTACTTTGGCGTAGCTCGACACGGAACTCAAAGTTGGGTGCATAGTAATGCTCAATAAATGTGAAAGAAGAACTAAGTGATTGAATTAGAGAATGATTATTAGTAAGGTATCAAGTATTTAAGTAAAATACTTCATTAATCTATTTTATTAGTGCATAAACATTTCTACACATGAGAACTGCTTGCTGCACTAAATGTCGCCTTTAAGCACCACAGCTTTAAAAGATTATTTTTGAAAGCTCTTTCCAGAATTGTTTAATTTCATGACTTCCTTTATGGACAATTGTAAAGTTAATTTAACCTTTTCTTGTTGAGTTAGAGTCATTTTGAGCATAGGTATTATACTGTATACTATTAGAGTTGGTGTTTACCTTCATTTTTTTTCTGCTTCATCCTTCAAAATGAGGCTATCATCCTTCTGCATTTCAAATTCCACCTCTTCTCTTAGTTTTTCTAAACTAACCAACCTTTCTTCCCACCCCTTAAATTGCTGCTTCTCATCTGCTGTTGTCAAGGAAACAAGATAACCAAGATTTTAAAAGAGCTAGTTAAAATATGAGTCAAAAAGGAGCTGAGTAGGAATTTTAGGATTGAAGTAGAAAACATTAAAGCAGAGGATTATTGAGAGTTATTTCAGATATACAAAACATTTTTTCACCTATTTTTGAGTTTATAGGTTTATTAAAGGCATTGCATTTTCTCAAATTCAAACCCTGGAGAAGTAAGATCTTCTCAAAGTGAAATGGTGCAGAGGTCGTTAGGTGAAACTTGCTATTGCAAGTTGTTTGGACAATGAGAATATAACCAGGACACCACTTCATATCCGGCTTAATGAATCCAAATTGAAGGCAGCGGATCCATCATCAAACAAACAACTTCACGAGTACTGTAAGCTAGTGGAACACAAAACTAAAAAGATGTATTAACTTGATGCACTCAGGATTTTATCTAGAATCTGTGTTCTAGAACCAAGAGTATAAAACCTCAATTCAGGCCATGTATCATGATCTCCTATAGAGCTTTCAATAATGTTCACAGTCTTACTTTCAGGGACATGCAACATTCAGAAACCAGTAGATCTGGAGTGGCATTTCTTATCTCTTTGTGTATATGAAGCTCCACACGTGGTCAGAAGCTGCTGAGTTTCTGTTTACAGTGGGATTTCACTCGGAATTTTCAGTCTTGGCTCTGAAATACGTAGCACTACTCTATTGTGGTGAAATTCTCTCTTGCACTTCTACAGTGGTGATTGCGTTAATATTTCGCAAAGGTAAATGCTAAGGACTGTTCTGCATATGAATGAGATGGTGCTCAGTGCTTGAGAGTCAAACTTTTGTATTCTTGCCATTTTTCCTTATTTTATATTTTAGAACATTAGTCAATTTTATGGATACAGTGCAATGTGTCACAGCAACCTTTTAAATTGGGTATACCAATATTTTATTTTTAATTTTTATTTCAGTAGCTTTTGGGATACAAGTGGATTTTTTGTTACATGGATGAATTACACAGTGGTGAATTCTCCAATTTTAGTGCCCCTGTCACCAGAGTAGTGCACATTGTACCTAATGTGTAGTTTTCTCCCCAGCTCTCATCCTTCATGAGTCTCTAAAGTCTATTATATCACTCTGTATGCCAGAATCTACAAGGAATTCAAACAAATCAGCAAAATAAAAAAGTCATAAAAGGGGGCAATGAATATGAATAACTATTTCTCCAAAGAAGATGTAGAACATATGAAAAAAAATGCCCAACAGCACTAATCATCAGGGAAATAAAAATTAAAACCACAATGATATACCGTTTTATTCTTACAAGAATGATCACTATTAAAAGTCAAATATACCAGTATTTTAAACTTCTCAATTCTAGCTTTCATGAAGTAAACAGATTAATGTACAATAAGAATGTTGAGAATTTGGAGGAAAATTATAGCTAGAGTGTTCTCTACTGATTCATAGATATAACACTAGACTACAGGAATCTCTTAAAACAGTACGGAAATTGGTGTCTATGATTGAGACACTCAATATTGGTTAACATCTACATTTTTACCCGAAAAACTTCAGATCAATCTAAGCTGTTGGTTAATTTAAGCACAATTATGTGGGATGCCACTCACTCATGATAGCGTGAATCAGTTTTGGGGAGAGGAGGGCAATGTTTTGATTCTTTTTAACTTCCTAATAATTTAATATTTAAACGTAACTAAATTATTATTTTTTCTTTTTTTATTTGCTATAACTTAATGTAACAAACATAATGTACATCTCAAAAGGACATTAGTAAATACATGAGGGAGTGTAGTATGCTCCAGGAAGAATAACCCTGACTTTCGCATCATATTTCCATCTCTATTCCACTGCTGAGAAACTGACAACCTATCAATCACTTAGCTCAGTAAATAGTTACCTTTCCTCCGCAGTTATTATATGTATTATAATACTCAGTCAGTGAAGTGCATCATCGTCTGGACTCTGGATTCAAATTCTGACTTTCTACCTACTTGCTTTGTGATTGTGAGCAAGTTACCTAATTGTTCTTTGTCTTAGTTCCTCATATGTAAAATAAGTACAAAAATAACCATATTTTAAAGGGTTGTTATGTGGATTAGATAAGTTTCTCCACATAAAATACTTAACATGCAATAAACAATGAATAAATCTTAGTTTATATAAGTACTTACAGTAGCAGTTCTCGTGCTAATGCCAGCACTTTAATTGAAAGGAAGAATTTGCTTCTTTAACTCTGTGATGGATATAAAGAATACTAAAAGAATTTAATTAAATTTTTTCTTCAGGCTAAAATCAAGTGAGGACACTGTTGTGAAAAGTGAATATCAATATGAAGAGACACCATGGGAAAAAGAAATCTAGTTGGACCTTTCTCATTGCTGATTTTTGGAGATACCACAAGAATGGATTCAAAAGGCAAATTATGTCCATTACCAGATGAGAAATACGTTTTTGTAGGTCAAAGCACAGTGTGAAAAATACTACATAACTAGTTGAAGTTAAAATAAAACTAAGAACATAAAGCTATTTTGTATGTGATTTAAGTTCTTTGGAAAGTTCTTTTAGTTTCCAGGATAGGGGCATTATGAGTACTTGAGATAATTATTGAAAAACTCTTCCACTGAATCATGCCTGAGAGAAAGAAATATCAGTATAAGGGGACTGCTTTACAGCCTCTGCCGATTAACAGACTGCAAGAGACTATAGTGGACCACAGCTGAAGTCCTTCATAAAGCTGAAGATTTCCACTGTATACACTAGGTGAAAAGCTAATCTGCTTGATATTCAGTAGTATGCTAAATGACAATGAAAACCTTGATCATGTTTAGAGAGTACGGGAAGACACTGAATACTGCCAATTCATAGTTTAACTATAGCACTGAAATCTGATTGTTGACCTGAGCGAGTTTCTGTGATTCTTACTTTATTTCAACCCTATGCCAAAGCAAATGGACACTTTAGAAATTATGCAAAGAGGAGCCATATTAATTTTCAACATCCTTTAAGGTGAATCTTCATAAATATGTAATAAGTGATATTTACAGAATGCTTACTACGTGTTAGGTTCTATTCTAAATATTTTGCAAAGATTAAGTCATTTAATGCTCAGAACAACCTTATTAAGTAGATACTACTCTTCTATTTTACAGATGAGAATACTGAGGCACAGGGAGGTCAAGTCAGAATCCAATGACTTGCTCCCAACTAGCAATTAAATAAATGAATTTGTGTTGTATCTGCTTGTTTTGATGTCACACAATTATGAAAAGTAAAATAGATAATAGTTACAAATAACAAACCCATTTTCTGATTATTTTCAAAATATTTCCTATCATTTGTTAGTTTTTCAATCATTCTCAGACAATTCTAGGAGGAATTACCAGTAGGAACCTTAAATGTGAATAAAGGCTACAGATGTATGTGGAATTTTATTAGAGACAAGAATGAGTAAGGCAATAAACACAAGAAATACGAAATTTCACATATTAAAAGGACAATTTACACCCATATATGCATTTATGTGTTCCAGATTGGGGAGAGCTCTGAGTAACCATTTTCAAAGTAGAAGGAATTGAAAGCAAGGGCTTACAATTTTATCAGTCATTTTACAAAGTAAAGATATCTAGAAAATGATATTTTGAAATTTTAAATCTGATTACATCCATTTCACTGGTAGTTTTATAGAATAAAATAAATTTCCTCCCCTAATCAAGTATGGGTGAAAAGCCACTATTTTAAAAGGAAAAGAGTGCACAATTGTCACTATTGTTCTACACTGTAGCGATTACTTTGGGACATCAACAACTTGGCCAAACTAAGAAGCTAAACTAAGTGTCTGCAATTGTGTGATTCACTAAGGGTGCCACTGCAGAGAAAATCTTGATGGCTTGATTTGTCTTATATTTCCTTTTCCCTTCTTTGTTGTGATTTTATCTAGTTTTACCGAGCTATTTATAAAGTCAGGATTTTACTGAAATTTCACAATGGTCAATATCACCACATGTAACGAGACTAACTGTCCACTTTGAAAGCCATAGTCTACCATTTCTGAAAACTAATCCTGTGGACTTCTTTCAGGTTGGTAGCCTCATCTAAATATTCATTAAATTGAGGCTTTATCTAAACAGATCATATCCTTTTGCTCAGAAATAGTATTTTTATTTTAAGTCCTCAGTCATATCTTGTGCCTCTGCCATAAACCCCAATTAAGCTCAATTCAAAAACAGAATTTCAAATCATTCCCTTATAGTATCTTTCCAGATCATCAATGCAAGGTCATTCTAGCCCATGTTCTATTCCTGTCTCATTCACACTTCTGGATCCAGCTGAGTGTCTCTCTGTTTACTCTGCCTTTCATGTTCATGCTAACTGCCTGTGTCCTTTCTTTCACCTGCATGAAAGACTTAAAAATCTTCTCTTCACCACCCCCACACTTCCCTTCCAGACTCCTTTGGTTACAAAAATACTCAAGGGAATGACTAGATGTAATTCTCTTATATATCATTTTTTCTGTTTCCCTCTGTTAATTACTGTGTGTAATTTGTTTTTTTCATTTATTGAGTAGCTACTGATTGCCAGACATCATAATAGAATCCAGACATGCAACAGAGAGCTTCCATTCAAGTGAAGGAGACACGTGATAAATAAGAAAATAATATGATAAATTAGCAAATTAAAGATTTTGGAGAGTGATATAAAGCAAACAGAGTGTTGTGGTAATAGAGATTTGATAGGAAGTACTGGCAGGTGGCAAGAGTTTACTTGGCATGGGTCAGCCTCAAGAAAGGAATATCCTTTATTTGAAAGAAGAGAAGAGGCCGTTTAAGTGAAGAGCTTGGGAAGGACACTGTCAACAGAGGGAACAGCAGGTTTAACGGGAAGCCTCAAAGGATTCTTTGATGATATGTTGAAGAGATCTACACACTAGATGAGGCTGAAGAGGTTGGAAGGCTCATATGTATCACAGAGAACTATGCAGAGAATGATACAGCAGGATTTCTGTTCTTTTTAATAGTGATGATAATAAGCTTTGATAAAATATTAACACTCTTGGGCTCCTATGTAATAAGAGGCCTACAAAGGTAAAATATTTTATTTGGGCCAAAGTCTGTGGCCAGAAAAATATATATTTGTGTAAAACAAACTGGCTGTTAAGATGATCATTTGATAATAAATATTGATTTAGCATTATTATATTTATTTATATCTGTTACTTTTATGAGAAAGATGATTACATTTGCTAAAATATATACAGTGGACTAGATATAAATATACCTTTCACAAAGAGAAAATATATCTCTTGCTATAATCTTGTTTAGGCCTTTAGTCTGAACAGTGTTGCAAACATAGCCCTTATCTATAAGATGAGGAAAATATAACAGGGCTTTGAAAATCAAGTTGAATTATATTTTGCCAAATGATCATGAATATATATCAAGACTTATCTGTGCAGGTGGTTCTTGTACAGGAAACAGCATTATACACAGTTTGACTAAGGGTCACAAAGGAATAAATACAGTTCTTTTTGAACTTGACAATAATTTATTGGAATTTAGCTTACTTTAAATAACAAAGTGGCAGGCTAAGCCTCAAAATTCTCCATTGTATACACTCATTTCTCTGACTCGACTCATTCAGAGAATAAACTGGTTCTGAGTGAAAGAGGAGTTTGTGTTGAAAGACATGTTATTAACCCTTTGCTCATAATAGAGTAAGATGCTTTTCCAAGAATCTTGGTCTAAATTTTTTCTTATGTTTTGGAAATTGACAGAAATTCAACAGTCAGGATTTTAGAAATGGGGAGTTGTTGGTCAAAAGGTACAAACTTTAAGTAATAAGATGAATAAATTCTGGAAAATAATTTAAAGTATGGTTACTATAACTAATAATAATGTATTGTATACTTGTAATTTGCTAAGAGAGTAGATTGTGTTTTTATCACTCACATACACACAAAAGGTAACTACATAAGGTGATATATATGCTAATTAGCTTGATCGTGGCAATCATTTCACAATGTAGATGTATATTAAATCATCACATTGTGCACTTTAAACATACACTATTTTTGTTTGTTAATCATACCTCAGTTAAGCTGGAAAAAAGAGTCTGTCTACAGTTTTTAAAATTAAGTGTAATATGGAATTTGGGTAAGACTTTAGTATTACTTTAAAATGTGTAAGCACATAAACGTCAAATTATACCTTAAAATTAGAGAGATAGCATTCTGAAGTTACTTGGTTCTAATACGGTCTTTTGTTCAATTTTGTTTTGTTTTGTTTTGTTTTTGCTTCTTGCTTTGATGGATAAGCAGGGTAACCAGATGTTAAAGAAAAAAAAAGCCGGGCGTGGTGGCTCAGGCCTGTAATTCTGGCACTTTGGGAGGCCAAGGCAGGCAGATTGCCAGGGCTCAGGAGTTCGAGACCAGCCTGGGCAACATGGTGAAACCCTGTCTCTACTAAAATACAAAAAATTAGTGAGGTATGGTGACATGTGCCTGTAATACCAGCTACTTGGGAGGCTGGGGCATGAGAATTGCTTGCCCTCTGGAAGCAGAGGTTGCAGTGAGCTGAGATTGCACCACTGCACTCCAGCCTAGGTGACAAAGAGAGATTCTGTCTAAAAAAAAAAGAAAAGAAAAAAAAAGACTTTCAATGACATTTTCTTCTATGTGTGGATAGAAAAATATAGTTACAAATGTAAATATAGTGAACTCAATATTATTCTAACTGTATTCTCAAAGCTGATTTTTAATTGAAAATTTCATACTGAACAAATAATTCATGCATAATGAGAACCTTGCATTAGAAATTAGCTATATAATTCATTTTATGTGTTTTCCAGGATTTATCTAACCAGTTCCTTTATTCCCCTATGGATAAACCACAGGCTATTTCAATGTGTTCATTAACTGTAATGCTCCCATGAACATCGTATGCATGCTTCTTTCTAAATGCACATGCTCTGAGGTATTGTAATATATGCTCTAAAACTATGATGAATTATTTTTTCAATATAAAGATGTTACATTCAGCAGAAAATAAACAATGACCTAGCCCTAAACACAGAGGTGGCAGCATGGAGAACAGGATTGATGTTTAGAATACTGTTCTTAAGGGGCTAGACACATCATCCAACACTGCCCCCAATTCGGGCCCTGTAACAGTCATGACAGTTTCTCTGGCCCACATCTACATTGATCTTTGTGGAACTTACAGCAACAGAGAAAATGAGATAGGTAACTACTCTGTGAGGTTTGTATTGGTGCATCTATCATTTATTTCACCCATTTAACTATTATCTCTCTTCCTATAGAGATTTCTTTCTTTTTTTCATACACCACCACCATTAGTCTAGATTTCCAAAGTGTTCTCAGTTGAATCCTTAATATCCTACCCATGGGAACGAGACATTATAAACCGACACTAGTGAGTCTGAATTTTTTGGGTTTTTGTCTCTGCTACTTGTGGCTGTATTCCTTCAGGGTTTCGATAATGACTGAGATGTCAGTTGTCAATTCTGAGATAAAGTAAAAGGGATTTATTGCCCTATAGGTTGGTCAAAAGCCGAAATAGATAACACATTATCTTTGATTTTAAAGGTATTTGGCTTAAAAATAAATCATTTCAAAACGTGTTCTCTTTCTTGCAGCTGTTACAAAGTCTGGTGAAAAAGAATTGTGGCAATCGAGTAAGTGAAAGGGGTCAAACCCCTTAACCATTAGTAGGTGGTATTTCTTTGTTAATTTTTGAATGTAATCTAAATTAAAACAGACATAATTGCTTTATATATTTATCTTTATGCTACAAGTATAAAATCCCTATGGATAGCTATACATCTACCCCAAAAATGTGTGATTATCACATTGAAATAAAGATTAAAATGAAGATAAGTGTATTTTAGACATACCGGTGCATATTTTTGAAAATTCTCTTTTTTAAAAACTGCATCAATTTCAGACACCTGAAATGAATGAGTTTCTTATTTTATAAATAAATTATGCATTCCTAATTCTAAATTTTAAAAAAATTGTTCTCTAATGCCTGATTATTTTAATCACTGGTTGACAAGCTTTATTGAGAGAAAACATAATTTTAATGTATGTAATTTTGTAAAGTACTCATGGATGGGAACATACAATAGTTATTTACATTTTAAATGGAATAATACAATTTTTTACTGAATAAATATAGTATTCTCTCATACTAAGAAAGATTGGTAAAATAACATACATTCTTTCTAAGTTTTATAGTTTAAATTATCCAAATATGGCAGCAATTAGTTTTATTAGAAAATAATTTGACAGAAGTAATTAAAAGTAGTTTCATGACTATATGATGAGTATTCCAGGAAAGAATTCAGTGTTTGTGATCCACCATCTACAAAAGGTTCTCGGGTATAGCCACAATTTGATAGATTGAAACAAAAAGTTTCCTTATAAGCAGTTTATCAGAATTGAACAGTAGGGGACGATATTTCCCTAGTTTGTGTAAAATAAATCAGCAGTTAAAAGACTAAAATAATCTTTAATGGGAGATATAGCTAGCCAAAAGCAAAGGCAAATCTGAAAGAAATGATCAAATTAAACTCACATTTGTTTTAATGCATTTCTTTGTAGTTGTTTATCAAAATCAGCTTTTGTTCCTTGTGGAACATTTGGCTATACTGTCATCAGCATTTTTTTTCTATTTAGATTTTATAAACACTTATTATTAGTGCTGATTCCACTACATATTCCCAATTAGAATTTTCCATAGGGGAAGAATTTACATTTAAAGAGTTTGATTTAAATTAAGCACATTTATCTTTTAGTTTTGCCAAAAGAAAAGAAAAATCAAGAGGTAAAATCATACCAGAAAATGATATAACTGATGATGTTTCTATAGAAATAAAATAAGTGCTTTCAATTCTATTCTATGTAGTAACCTGGGTAAAAAGAATCTTAGCAAAATTATACATGTTTAATTGAGTTCTGAGTAAGTGATATGATTCTGTCAAGGAATGATTCTAGAAAGTTTTTACTGGATAGGCCCAGTCTCACAAAAATTAATGACTGAACATACATCCATATTTATATAGAGAAAAATAAAGTACAAAATAGCAAACTATTCCAGACTAGTTTTTGGTATGCTTTTAAGGTTGATTTTTATCCTGACATTGCCATGAAAATTGAAAGCACCAGTTTTACATTTAATTTTAAGTAGCCAGTATCTTATTAGTGAAATTATGATTTTTCTGGTATCAAACATTTTTGATATGTGTTAATGAACTATTAAAATTAATAAATTATTTTGGTGAGAAATTTCATAATATTTATTTCTGTGTCTTTTCTAGAAATAGGATTTCTATTTACCATTTCACTATAGAATATTGAAATACTTATGAGTATAAAAGCCTGATATACATCTCAAGTTCTCATAGATTTACAATTGTGAATTAGAATCAAATTTATAAAACTTATAAAAGGTAAAAGGCATTGAGGTACTTTATAAAGGTGAAGTCTATGGATAATTGTTAAAACAATTCTTCTGATAGCTCAGTTAATCATAGAGTCATAAATGAATCATGTAATCTCTATACATTCTAATTTCTGTGACTCTTTATTAGAGGCCCAGAAAACCAAACACAAATTTTACCCACTTTATAAGTTTCCCACTGGTTGAATTTTTTTTTTTTTGAAAGTATTTTCTTAGAAAATCTGATTTGGCTAAAATAACTTTACTGAAGCAAATCAGAATGCAATGCAAAGATAATTTACTATACAAAAGTACATCCATGGTTTAAGACAAATTTCTCATAGTAATCCAAACTTAGCTGGAGAAGATATACAATTCATGGCACTTAGTATGACATGTATGTGGCAGATCAATAAGGGTAGAAAGGTCATTAAACAAGGAAGTAAGAATATCCAAATTAAGCAGATAGACTAAGAGCAGCCCTCAAATGGTATGCTTGTCACCTAACTTCTCTCATTCCTGAGGATTTTACAAACTAAGAATAAATATTCTAAAGTATGAAGTATAAGATTGATTTTAACTTAAGACTTTGTCAGGACAAATATTGTATATATACCACAATGTGTTGTGTTCTACCTTTGAAAGCCTTTTCAACCTTGTGAATAGGTAAAACATAAGCTACTTGTAATTATGAATTCATAGTGTTATAGAACACCTCTCAGATTCAAGTTTTCTGTGTAGTTATAAGGAAACCCTCTGGCCAAAAATCATGACAAAATAGAATTCCTTCACATTTTTAGGACCATATGCCCTTCGTTTTCTGAGCTACTCCAGGATATTTGCATAGAAGTTTAAAGGCACTTGAATAGAACTTCTTAATTGCTCTAAGTAAAAAATAAGTAATAGGTTTAGAGAAGTTTCTCTCTGGAGATAGTTTTGGTTGTCACAACTTGAGTGGCAGGAGAGGGTACTGCTAGGAACTAGTAGGACATGGTCAGGGATGCTGCTAAATCCTTTCCTTTCCTCCTTAACAAAGTATTGTGCAATCTAACATGCCAACAGTGCTAAGGAAGCAGAATATTCCAAAAAAAAGGAATTCCTTCTGCTACCTTTGAGATCAGGTGGAATAGCAGTGAGAATTAGGAAATATTTGTTCACTAGAAGCAGATTGGAGAGCCCCTAAAAAGAGTCCTATGGATGTTTTTTACATAAAGTATTTTGTGCTAAGATGTGCCCTCCCTCCTTGTGAGTTATAAATCTTCAGTAAAAGTACAATATGCTGGTTGTTGTTGATTTCCTTCCGCAGTCCTTTGAAAAGACTGAGTTTTACAGTTATTGCTAGTTAATCCAGGAAGATACAGGAGAACAAATGCAATTTGATTTGATATTTAGTTAGTGCATTCAAGCTCACTGACAGTGCAAGTATTGTAATATTTTCATATCAGCTGATAAATAATTGCTAACTTAGACCTCTAAGTGATTCTGTCTTGACTACCCCATATCTCTCAAAATCTAGCAGATGAACAGATGATGTCTGATATAACTGGGGACCAGAAGCAGATTCCAACCCTGTAGTCAATGTCCTTTAAGATGGTTTTGTGCCTCTACTACATTTTGGTTAAATTATTGAATGTTACTCCTGGATGCACTCTTAATAAAATCAACCCCCAATTCTCAAAATTTGGCAACTGACAGTCAGCCTGCACATGAGATTATGTAGATGGTAGCTAAAACCTTCACCTTGTAAAGGCTGGAGATTCACAAATTGAAAAATTTTTTTCTATTGACAAACTTGAAAGTGTAGTTTTAAATTTATTAGCTAACATGGCAGGTGTTTTGATAAGATAGTCAGTGTGTGAACAATAGCTTACATGTCAGTACGTTCATTTTCTAAATAAAGCTAAGAATATTTCAAGTAGCATAATAGTTATTTGCTTAGTTTAGAATCCTTGGCCTGAAAATGCTTTGAAAACACTGGCTTAGTTTCAAAATAATAAACATGTCAAGGAATGGAAAGCTCCTTTAAAACAAAATGAAGATAAGATTGGGAATGTCAGAATTGGGCTGTACAAGTTCTCAAATCAATTATCTCAAATGCATTTTCATTACCCAAATTTACTTGTGATATTTATTTGTAAGAATTGTTTATTGTTGCTATAAAATTCATGGCACAGCACCTTGGATTGGTTTGCATTTTTCTCTACAGAGAGTTATCTGAAATTGTGATAGTGAATTAGCCAAGGTAAGGCAGAGGTCCTGGATACAGAAAGGCTGTGAGACTCATCCATTGTGTTTAGGAAGACAAGGCTAAAATGTAGCCTAAACCACAAGTTTGTATGTAGTAGATATCTTGCTGTGATATTTGAAAACTTATTTTTCTTAAAGAAGTAGAAAGTATTATTATAATTATCTGCATGAGATAGTATTCCAGTTTTCTTAAGTTGTAGAGCTAAATGGCTTTTCAATGGAATACTGACCTACATAGCATATGATTTTAAAGAGTGTCACATTCTGTTATAGAAGTTGGGTAAAGAAATAGATATCTTATTTAACAAAATGGACATTTAGATAATGATCTTGATTGATTGATAGAAAATATCAATGTACCAAAACCTCAGAAGAGATCAGGTGGTTTTTATAATGAATTTTTGAATTAAAATGATTTTCTATTGCTTGTTTTAATAAAAACTAAATAAACTCTGCCTTCACCCCACATTACACCCAGCTCTACACCCATGCCTCTTCAAATTCCTGTGATAAAAACACTCACATATACACACACATACATGTCACCATGGTTGTTTTTAGAGATCCAGAAAACCCCAATACCAATGTGAAATTAAATCTTCAAGTAGTTATTCAATACTCAAAATCAAGGCAGAAATTGGCAAATTTCTCAGTTTCTGTGAGTCAGGAATCTGAGTGCGGCTTAGCTGGGTTCTTGCTCACAGTATTTCACAAGACTCCAATCAGGGCTGCAGTCATTTCAAGACTGGAAGAAGATTCACTTCCAATCTCACAGATTTGGTTGCTGGCTGGATTCAATTCCTTTCAGGTTGATTGAGAGCCTCAGGTTTCCCCGGGCTGTTCGGCAGAGGCCATCATCAGTTCCTTGACACATGAATTTGTCCATAAGGAAGCAGCAGTTCACATGTTTTATTACATCAAGAAAACATATAGAGAGAGAATTTGACACACACAATGAAAGCCATGATCTTTGCAATCTAACATTGGAAGTAACATCCCATCATTTTGGTTTGTCTAGAGAGCCCAGTAATAAACTCATGCACATACAGTCATTGATCTTTAACAAGAATGCCAAGACTTCATAATGAGGAAATGGTAGTAGGAAAACTGGATATTAACAGGCCAAAGAATAAAATTGAAGGCTTATTTTACATAATACACAAAAATCAACTCAAGATGTATTAAAAATGTAAACCTAAGATGTAAAACCATAAAACTTCAAGAAATCATAGGAGAAAACTTTATAACATTAGACACAGCAGTGATTTCTTGGCCATAACACCAAAATCACAGGCAACCAAAGCACCAAAGCAGAAATAAACTGTGGAACTACATCAAAGTTAAAAAGATGTTGCATAGAAAAGTAAACAATCAACAGAGTGAAAGGCAACCTACAGAATGGCAGAAAATATTTACAAACCATGTATCTGATAAAAAATTAATACCCAAAGTATATAAGGAACTCCTATAACTCAACAGGACAAAGAAAAGAAAAACAGGTTAAAAAATGGGCAACGAATTTGAATAGACATTTCTCCAAAGAAAAGATATACATGGCCAACAGGTATATTAAAAGGTGCTCAGCATCACTAATCACTAGGAAAATGCAGATCAAAGCCACAATAAGTTATCATTCACACGTGTTAGGGTGGCCAAAACAAAACAAATAGAAACAAAACAGAAAATAGCAAGTGTGGGTGACGATGTGAGTTAAATGGCACAGCCTCTATGGAAGAATCATATGGAAGCTCCTTAAAACGTTAAAAAAAGAAACACTATATGACCCAGCAATTCTACTTCTGAGTATTTATCAAAAAATTCAAACCAGGATTTCAGAGATTAAACTGCACTATTATAGACAATAGGCAAGAGATAAACACATTCTAAATGTCAATCAAAGGGTAAATAAAGAACATGTGGTCCATACATCCAATGAACTATAAAAAAGAAGAAAATTCTTTCGTATGCTGCAACGCGGATGAACCTCAAGGACATTAAGCTAAGTGAAATAAGCCAGTTACAGAAGGCCAAAGACTGTTGATTCCATTCATGAGGTGTCTAAAATAGTCAAACTCACAGAAACAGAAAGTAGTATGATGGTGGGTAGATTCCACGGTTAGAAAGAAATGTCAGATTGTCGTGCCCGCTTCGGCAGTACATATACTAAAATTGGAACGATACAGAGAAGAATAGCAATAAAAAATAAAATTAAAAAAAAAAAAAGAAAGAAATGTCAGATTGTCATTCAATGTATTTTGTATTCAAAATACAACATTTTGCTTATAGTTAACAATTCTGTAAAATACACTTGATTTTTTTTTTTTTCCAATGGAATCTCACTCTATTGCCTAGGCTGAAGTGCAGTGGCACAATCTCAGCTCACTGCAACCTCTGCCTCCTGGATTCAAGTGATTCTCCTGCCTCAGCCTCCCAAGTGGCTGAGATTACAGGCATGTACCACCATGCCCAGCTAATTTATTTTTGTATCTCTAATAGAGACCAGGTTTCACCATGTTGGCCAGGCTGGTCTCAAACTCCTGACCTCAGGAGATCTGCTCACCTCAGCCTCCCAAAGTGCTGAGATTACAGGATTACAGGCATGAGCCACTGTGCCTGGCTTGTTTTTTTGTTTTTGTTTTTGTTTTTGTTTTCGAGACAGAGTCTCCCTCTCTTGCCCAGGCTGGAATGCAGTGGTGTGAACTCAGCTCATTGTAGCCTTGACCTCTTGGGCTCAAGTGGTCCTCCCATCTTGGTCTCCCAAAGTGCTGAGATTATAGATGTGAGCCACCATGCCCAGTCTCACTCACGTATTTTTAAGACGGTAGATTTAATGTTCTGTGTTTTTCGATTTTTGTTTCTTTGTGTGTGTGTGTGTGTGTGTGTGTGTTTTACATCAGTGTAAACAAAGAAAATGAAGAGAAAAGACAATAGGGCATGAAGACTTAAAACAGAGAAGCAGTGCATTAAGAGGTCTATTAGAGTAAGATTCAGTCATCTTGTTCACTGGTGTACTCCCAGAGCTTGGTACTGAAGCTGTCACAGAGTGGCCGTGCCACTAAAGGAGAGTTAAACTCTGCTCTATAACTTGGGAGGAAAATGATAAAAGAGAAACTAGACCCCAAAACGTTTACCCAAAATATCCAGACCTAGAAAAATGAACATGCTTAAAATATTCTTGAAAAAAGGAATAAAAATTTAAAAACTAAACATATGATGACAAAATATTTGAATTAAGCTGATAAAAGGGAGTAGAAAATGGAGAAACACTCCCAGGTAAAGCAGAACTGAACACTAATGTTTCTTGAAATATATACTGTTGAAGAGTTATTAAATAGATATAATAAAACTATGATAAATATAATACAAATATAAATCACAAATTAGAACACATAATAAAATACAAAACAGTATCAGTGAGGGGGAAAGTGTGAGAAACCGCAAGGAAACCCCTGAGGGAGTTGAAAGTTATTATGCTTCGTTAAGCTGTAGTTTTAGGCTTAAAGACTGAATGAAAAAAGGAACAAGGCCTTAAGATCAGGTAAAGTAAGGACTTTAAACTAAGTTGCTTGCCTAAACTTGGGGCCTAAGGACTATGTTTCCAGGAGACATGATAAAAATTCTGCTTTCTTGCATCATAAATTTGACATTTAGACATCTCGGCCTATACTTGCCATAGGTTTAAGATCTAAATTTATACTTCTTGCTTGGTCTAACAACCCGGGATGAAAAATTAACAAGAAAAAATTGATCTTTAGCTGATGATGCCGTGGGGTACTTGGCAGAAATGAATGCAAAACCTTTCTAGAAAGCACTCACACATGTTTCTTAAAAAGGTACTTTTTAAGAAAAGTTACACTTTTTAAGGAATGAAATAATGGCACTTAAAGAAACCTGGATGGAATTGGAGACTATTATTCTAGGTGAAGGAACTCATAAATGGAAAAGCAAACATCACATGTTCTCAACAATAAGTGGGAGCTGAGCTATGAGGATGCAAAGGCATAAGAATCATACAATGGACGCTGGGGACTCAGGGAAAAGGGTGTTGGGGGCTGAGGGATAAAAGACTACACATTGGATACCGTGTATACTGCTCGGGTAATGGATGCATCAAAATCTCAGAAATAGCAACTAAAGAACTTATTTGTCCATGTAGGTACCCATGCAACAATCCTGCATGTTCTGCACATGTACTTCAGAACCTAAAGTGCAATAAAATATATATAAAAAATAGAAAAAAAAGAACTTATTTGTGTAACCAAACACCACCTCTTCCCCAAAAACCTATTGAAATAAAGAAATAAAGTTTGAGAAACACTTTTTTAAAGCCCCCTTAAAGGTGAGCTCACAAACATTCCTACAAACATGAGTGAATACATACATGAAAGTCTGTAAACAATATATTAGCATCAGGTTCCAAAATGGAAAGTAGTGAGCTCGAATAACTTGGGGTTATACACACAACAATGTCCCATGAGTTTATATATCACTTACACATGGTAACAAATCATACATATATATCTCCACTGGACCTCAATTCTGAATTTTCATATACATGAGATAATCATATATAAATAGTCATAATGCATGCCTATATATAAAGATAAAAAATTATTACCAACTCAACATCTCCAATTGGATATCTAATGGCTATCTCAAAATGAGTATATCCAAAATTAAATTCCTGATTTTCATTTTAAACTGCTCCTCTTCCTGTCTTCACCATTTCCAAAGAGGCATTCTTGATTTTTACTTTGCCTCACATCCTTTGTTCAAGTCATTAGTAAGTCCTGTAAGTCTACCTGTAAATTATGTTTCAAATTTAATAACAAAGTAATTACTTTTTCTAGGACCCATTCCCTTTTCTGAATGAAAAACAAATCCCTTTCATGTTCTTTTTTTTATCTAAAACCAGAATTTGAAACAGACTTTAAGCTCAAACAAATGGTACCATGATTATTGGCAAGAAAATGAAGACTGGTGCAATGGTGTGCAGCAATAATAAAACATAAAATACTCAAAAGCATTTCAAGCAGGTGGTGCCACCTGTACCCATCTAATTCCTGCCCTGACAGTCTACCACCCACTTGTGAAAAGGATGGAGAACTTGATACTGGTTCAATCCTGGTGGGGAAAGAAGGCTGTGGCTCTAGCTCAAGTACTAAGTCAGATATGGAGGAGAGGATTATTACTATTAGTGCCAGTGGATAATTTTCTTTCTGTGAAACAACTGTGGGGATCCCCTCAACAAATCTAGCTTTGATATTGGCAAGCTATCAAATGCGAGAATGGACACCTGTGGGCTAGAAATTCCCAGCTGTACTTGTTGCCCTGCTGTTCCAGCTGGCTGGCGTTCCCTTACAAAGGGTATGGAAAGGACCTGGATGAGGTGGGGATAATCCATTAGAGAAGCCCGACCTGCTCTGAAATCAAGCAGTATGTTAGGAGATCATTTTAAGGAGTGTCATCCTCAGAAAACCAACAGCAGAAGAGTAAAACCAAATAAAGTTAGCATCTTTTAATAAAATCCTAGGGTGCTCCTTCTTTCAATGCCACTATGGTAAAGACGCTATGTGATCAATTCTGGAAGGAAATAACATGAAGCATGTTGAATAAAGAAATGAATGAGTAAATGAATCAACCAATGAGCATCACAGTTTGTTTTTTCCAAATTTAAACACCGTAACTAGTCTATGTATGCACACTTGACTTCTGAATCTTTTTATCGGAGATGATGTGTTAAAGGTGTTATTTTGCCTGCCCTGTGTTGGAAAATGCAACTGACCATAACTATTTTTGGCTCTCTGTTTGACAATTCTCCTTACAATGAATTTTAGATTCTCCAGTATCTAATAAGTTTTACATCTTTAGAGAGGAATTGGATTAATAGTTGAAGAAATCATAATAATAACTTTCCCAGTCGTGGAAAAATCCATGTGTCTCTGGTACGTAATTCCCAGTTGAGGGTTTCCTTTTTGAAAAAGCGAAAGCATGCGCACTTGAGTAGATCTGACTATAAACATAGTTCCTCATAAGTAGTTTATTCTGCTGTTTTTAAAATTAGACTTCTTGGGTAAGATCATCAAAATGGGCCAAGTCTCAGTAGAACCCTGTCCCCTTCCGGTCATTGTTTACATTCTAGCCAGGAGAGCAGAGGGAGAGAGTCATAATGGTTCTGATATCTTCAGATAGTATTATAACTTAATCTCTAATTCATCCTTTTCCCAAACACTAGGGCATTTATGAACACAGGTATTTACATCATATCCTCCGTCTACCTAGGTATTGCATCTGATACCCATTATGGTTTGTGTGGTGGCCATAATTATCTAACAATAGCAGCTAATACATGGAATTACCTCATCTCCTGTACTAGGCAGAAGGAGCAGGCAAAGAACGTCTCCTGAAGAAACTAAAGTAGCTAGCATTACAACAGCAATTATTGAGAGCTAACATTGAGTTCTCCAGGTTTGAAATAGTTAAAATTATCTTTTATAAGGTAATGTGTCCTTCCGCTATTAAGTCATTTTGTTATTACATGTATTCCAGTCTTAGAGAAGGAAGACTCTCACAGCTCTGGTGGTGTGAGGTCCCAAGTAGGATCCTGTTACTAAATTCCTTTTAGAAGCCTAGAATTTCTTCAAGAAAATGAATGTCTTATGCGGCCATATCTTAATGGATCAAAGGGCCTGTAATTTGTGTAAAACATCTATGTACATGGCAATGTATCAGAGATCCATGTAAAAAAAGTCTTCTGGTACTGGAATATAGAAACCCAAATCCTTGAAAAATAACAATGGAAACCTCATATTATTTTTCTAGGCAACATATTCAGATTGTCTGGTGTGAAACAGCATTCAGCACCAGACTTAAATCTCACACCAAGCAGAGTAATCTCAACATAGTGGTGACAGGTGCAAGCCTTATGTCTTTTTACTGAAGGTTCACTGGGAAATGGTACTTAATAATGCTGCCCAGGTTCACACTGATTCAGAGAATCTACTTTGCTTTCCTATAGCTTCAAGTCACCAATTTCCTAATTCTTTAGAAGAATGCTAATTTTCTATCAGCTATCATTCATTTTACTATTCATTAAGAGAGGGCTTGGTACAAATATACTTTTGTCTTTTTTGTAAGCACACCCTGATGTAAAATTATTATTATTACTATTATTACTTTGGTTTATTTTTCCTTTAATGGTTAGAGAAGTCAAATGGATTTAGATAAATGTGTGAAAATGATTAGATATAAATCACTTTGGATTAGAAAATACTTAACTTTTCCCTCAAAGATTATTGCTCACACATTTCCCTCAAAGAATATTGCTCCCTAAAGCAAATGTTTATTTAACATTTAAAGTTAAATGTTAAAAGTTAAGAATTAAACATGCAGGAAAACGATCAGGTGTGCACCATGATGTGTCAGCAGAATCCAGTTGAGTTCCTTATTAATGACCTTTTGTTTCATTTATGTTATCCTGGCAAGGATCCCATAATTAATTCTCAAACCATCCCTGCTGTACTTATAAAGTTACTTGTATCTTTCACAACATTAAACAAGTAGCATGAGGGCATTATTTTGGCCATGTACAGGCTTACAATCTCATTTTCTGAATGTGTTAAATCATACATTTTTACACATGATATTTTTGTAACTTGAAGAAGAGAAAATATCACTTATAATTTTATTTTACTTCACAATCCAATCAAGTGAATATCCACCCACATTTCATAGTTAATGTATATTTTAACATTTGTTTATCTGTGAGGTTGCAACGGCTGGTGAAGGGTTTTGAGAGGAAGTGGGTGTGCTTAATTTATCATGACTGCCATCCCCTTGTCTAGCCTGCATTATTCTCCTATTAGACTCTTACCCCTAATTTTATCTCTTAAGAAAGATTCTTCCTGATTTACTCCTCTTTTTTATTTGAACAACTCTACTAATTGACCTGATCAGTGACTATAGACTACATGCCTACATGTGATCCACAACATTTAAAGTAAGCATTACAAAAATCAGTTTACTTGACAACTCACATATTTCTCAGCCCAGAGAACACTTTAGAATTAATTACTTTGGGATATTTAAAAGAATATTAATGTTTGGACTCTACACCAGCCTGAGTAAATAGCCAGCTGCTCAGGTTTTAGAATTAAAAAAATAAAAATTAAAAAAAACTTCTCTAAGTTATTCTAAATTAAAGAGGGCTGAAAACCATAGCTTTAGAGGTAGAAAAAAAAAATGGCACATGGATAAACTGTAGGAGCTCAATACTGCTGATGCTTTATTACAGAAAGGAGCAGAGCAATGAGGGATAAAGTGATTTCTCATTAACACAATGCTAAGCAAATTGAATTTATCCTATATGGTAATTGCAAACCAATGAAAGATTCTAAGCCAGAGTTGATATTAACTTTCTGTTTAAGAATGATTACTTTCAGATAACTGGAGACTTTTAACCTGTATTCTGTAGACTAACTAGGAGTTCTATGGATGGGCTTCAAATTCAAAGTAAAATTTTAGAAAATTTCACACAGACTGGCATAAATAGACAGTTTTCTTGGTAAATTACTTAGTTTTTCCTTTCTCAAAGAAATATATAACTTAAAATAGTTAAAAATCACAATTTTTAATGGGTGGGTGATGGACTAAAGGTAAAAAAAAATGAGAACTATTACATTTTCATGTAGATTTATTTATCTATTTCTATAGATCCTGTAATGAGGAAAGATTGTATTCCTGTGGTTGTTACACTTAGCATTTAAATGTGCATGTAGAAAAGAAACATTTCTGTCCAAGTAGAAGAAAATATACAAAATTATTACTCAAAAACACATTGGGAAATGTACAAATGCATCTTTAATAAATAGAATAATGTAAATCGCTAAAGGTATAGTCACATACACATATAAATTTAAGTACTGTTGCTTCTAAATAACCTATTGTGATATGTAATTGATGGTTTGAAGAAGACTAAACAGGTCACTAACACAGATACTATTATAAAGATACCAATTAATGAGTAGAGAGGTTAGGGAACTTCCTTTAGGGCCAGAGCCAGCTTCATGGGCATGAGACCTGCTGTTGTGCAGGGTCCCATGCTCAAGGAGGCCTATGCTTGAATTAGTACTCTGCTGCTGCAGACTTAATCAGTTTTGAAGGGACTCTGATTTTTATTTTATGCTGGACCTATTACATAGCTAATCCTGTCCAGAATACATAGCCAGTAAGTGTCAATTAGATTCACTACCCTTACAACAATATGATTTGAACTCAGATTTTCAAAATGTAGTACCCACTGTTGTTTTTACTGTTTCACTCACTACAAGCTGTATGGAACAGGAAATGCAAATGGGACATTTATTGCATCAAGTAACAGGAAGTCCAAATGTAGGGTGGGTTTCAGGGCTAATTGATTCAATAACTCAATGAGCTCATCAGCACCCACAATATTTTGTCTGTCTATCCTGTGGCTAGAATTGCCATGAACAATTCTGGATTTTGGGCAGGGCGTGGTGGCTCATGCCTATAATCCCAGCACTTTGGGAGGCCAAAGGAGGCAGATCAAAGATATTGAGACCATCCTGGCCAACATGGTGAAGCCTCGTATCTACCAAAAATGCAAAAATTAGCTTATTAATTTCCTCAGAGAGACAAAGAGTCAAGTTTTAAAATTCCTCTCTGAGAAAGGAGGGATCTTGTTTCCCACTAGCTCCCAGGAACCATCCTTCATATCTCATTGACCAGAACCAAGCCAAAGGCCCATTTCTTAAACATTAAAAACTCTGAATCAAGACAACTAGGACTGCTAAGTGGCAGGATCTCATCGGGATTTACCTTTGTAACTGTAGATGAACCATCTTCCATCAAGGCATGTGGATATGCTATGAATGAAATTCCTGTGCAAAATTAGAATCTGTGAAGAAAGGAGAGAAGAGATTCTGCATTGACAAACAATAATATTTATCCCTATCTCAACTCTAAATGTTTTACTTATTAGGTTTTAGTGCTTTTAATTGCCATGATTATTTGAATCTTATTATTTACAGAAATGATTTCCCAAGAATAGTATCTATGGATCAATTTCATCAGTCTGCTGTGGAATAAAAACAAATTAATTTGGTAAATGTATAATTGTAACATACTTTTAAAATTTCTGTTAATATCTGTCCAAATTGTAGTGGTATAACACATTTCCTTTATAAAAATGATAACAGACTGTAGATAAAAGCATTTACTTGGAAATATTAAGTTTAGTAATAACATGGCAATTCTCTTGTTATGATTATTATGATTAGAGTTATTATTTTCTAATTTTGCTATTTATTGAAATCTTAAAATTTTAATTATTAAATTTTAAAGTGATAGATGTTTTTGTTTTCAGTCAGACATAATTTGTGTCTCAAATGTTGCCCTTAAATTAATAATAATAACAGCTAAAACTTCTTGTATCCTGAAATGCTTTTCCTTTGCCTGGTACCTGAGTTTTACACATAGCATAGAACTCTGGATGCTCCGTGGTGTATTTATGATAAAACGTTTAACAGGTGCTAAGCTTTTTATAAGTAGTGAGGTCAGCCTGAGGAAAGAAGTAAGCATATGTTTAAGATGTAAGCTATCTGTATTCAAATCTTGCGAACACCGCTTCCTAGCTGTGTAAATGTTGGCAATTTTTCAAAATCTCTGCGCTTTAGTTTCTTCATGTATAAATTGGGATAACACTATTAACCTTCCTAATACAGTTATTATGAAGATGAACTGATTTAGTAGAGGCTAAGCACTTTGAAGGAAATCTGGCATTTCATATTATAAAAATTATAGATGTGTTGATGTTAACCAGGGAAAGAGACATCACTCAGTGTGTTTCAAACAGAGGAAATTAAATTTAAGAACTGATTACACTTATAACAGAGTCAAGAAACCAACTGTAGCAGAATGAGGCAACATAGAGATTATGAATAGCAGGTACGGCTCTTGTCCCAAGCCTTCAGGGATATGGGTAGGAGGATATGAGGCTAATGAAGTTCAGAGGTAAGTCACCCAGGAGGCAGTAACCAGACAGGACTCTGGTAGAATTTGAAGTCAGGGAGAGGATGTGATTGCAACTGGAGTCACTTTCCAGAGAAGAAAGTGAATTACCCTTACTTTCTCTCTTTCTCGCAATCTCCAGTTTCCATCCGTATGTCCTATGAGCCAGACCTAGACAGATGCTTGCAGAGGTTAGCCTTTCCACCACACATAGCAGAGCAGCAGAAAGGTAAAAAGTGGTTCTGTAAGCAAATACGGCCATTGCTGACATAGATACTATTATTATCTCTTTATGTGTAAGTGCCTTGGGGAAATCATAACCCCACTTGAGGTCTATATTGGTGTAGTAAGAAGGTTAATAACATATTAATGTTTATCAGTTTAGACAATTTCACATTAATTTATTTTTCCTTTATATTGCATTAAAATTTCCCCACCCCAAAGGCATTGTTATCTATTATCTCTTATTAAAACTTGAGGTAAAGAAAATGCAATTATTATATTCATTTAACAACTGAAGAAGTTGTGCTCAAGTTTATATATACAAATATATAGAAAA
The DNA here is from genome assembly GCA_963574635.1 of Cheracebus regulus. Taxonomy (NCBI): domain Eukaryota; kingdom Metazoa; phylum Chordata; class Mammalia; order Primates; family Pitheciidae; genus Cheracebus; species Cheracebus regulus. Next base: position 48,457 of record CAUYQU010001941.1, on the reverse strand, counting down.
AAAACAAATGAATTCTTTTTATTTATGTAAACTTAAGTCCATTTGTTGTAATGAAAGTACATAATAAATTATAATTTATTTGAGAATATGCATTAAAGTATTGGTTCTACAAAGTAACTTCTATTCTTACAGATGTCACCATCCTGAAGAGCTATAGCTTAGAAATATCTATAAATCTATATCTCGAGCTACAGTCCTCACACTCTCTCTCTACCTCAAAGATATTGTGTGCTGTTTCCGGCCACTGCAATAAAGTGAGTTACATATATTTTTTGGTTTCCTAGGGCATAGAAAACTTATATTTGTACTACACTGTAGCCGATTAGGTATGTAATAGCATTATGTCTAAAAAATGTATCTATCTTAATTTTAAAATATTTTATTGATAAAACTGCTAATGATCATCTGAGGCTTGGAGGAGTTATAATCTGTTTGCTGGTTAAAGGTGTTGCTTTGGTGTGATGGGTGCTGACTGATCAGGGTGGTGGTTGTAGCAATTTCTTGAAATAAGGCAACAATAAAGTTTGCTGCATTGATTAACCCTTTCACAAAAGATTTCTCTGTAGCATGTGATGCTATTTGATAGCATTTTATCCAAAGTAGAACTTTCAAAATTGAAGTTGATCTTCTTAAAGACTGCCACTGCTTTATCCACTAAGTTTACATAATATTCTAAATTATTTGTTGGCATTTCAACAATAATTGAACTTTACAAGGTGTAGATTCCATCTCAAGAAACCACTTTCTTTGCTCTTCCATAAGAAGCAACCTTTCATCTATTTAAGGTTTATCGTAAGTTTGCAGCAATTCGGTCACCTCTTCAGGTTCTACTTATAATTCCAGTTCTCTTGCTATTTCTAACACACCTGTAATTACCTCCTCCACAGAAGTCTTGAATCCTGCAAAATCATCCTTAAGGGTCAGAATCAACTTTTCCCAAACTCCTATTAATGTTGATAATTTGACCTCCTTCCATGAATCACAAATTACAAGTGTTCTTAGTAGTATCTAGAACAATGAATCCTTTCCAGAAATTTTTCAATTGATTTTGCCCAGATGTATCAGAGGAATCACTATCTATGGTAGCTGTAGCCTTTCAAAAAGTATTTCTTAAATAATGAGACTAGAAGATCTTAATTATTCATTGATCTGTGGGTTACAGAATGGATGTTATGTTAGCAGGCATGAAAACATTAATCTCCTTGTACAACTCCAATAGAGCTCCTGAGTGACCAGGTGCATTATCAAAGAGCAATATTTTGAAAGGAATCTTTTTGTTTCTGATCAGTAGTAGGTCTGAACAATGGGTTTAAAATGTTCATTAAAACATGCTGTAAAAAGGTGTGATGTCATCCAGGCCTAGTTGCTCTTTTATAAAGCACAGACAGAGTAGATTTAGCATAACTTTTAAGGACCATAGGATTTTCAGAATGGTCAATGGGCATTGGCTTCAATTTGAAGTCACCAGCTTCATTAATACCTAACAAGAGTTAGCTTGTTCTTGGAAGCTTTACAAATAGGCATTGAATTATTCTCTTAAGCTATGAAAGTCCTAGATGGCATTTTCTTCCAATATAAGGCTACTTTATCTACATTGAAAATACGTTATTCAGTATAGCTACTTTCATCAATGATCTTAGCTAGATCTTCAGGATAACTTGCTGCAGCTTCTCCATCAGTACTTGTTGCTTTTCCTTGAAGTATTTTGTATGATGGAGAGAACTTTTTTCCTTAAACCTCATGAGCCAACTTTTGCTAGCTGTGAACTTTTCTTCCAGTTTCCTCACTGCTCTCACCCTTGAAATAACTGAAGAGAATTAGAGTCTTTCTTTGGATTCAGTTTTGGCTAAATGTGGCTGGTTTAATCCTCTAACCAAGCCACTAAAACCCACTCCATCTTAGCAATAAGGCTGTTTTGCTTTCTGATCATTTTCGTACTCACTGGTATGGCATTTTTAATGTCTTTCAAGAACTTCACCTTTGCATTCAAAACTTGACTGGTAGTTACAAGATGCCTAGCTGTTGGTTTGTCTTGGCTTTTAACATGCCTTCCTCAGTAAGCTTAATTATTTATAGGTTTGAGTTTAAAGTGAGAGATGTGCAATTCTTCCTTTCACTTTAACATTTAAAGGCTATTGTGCCTCAGCTTCCCAAAGCACTGGGATTACAAATATGAGCCCGTCCCTGGCCTTCCATGAGATTTTAAATGGTATACAAATAAAAAGCTATGAGGTGTAATTTTATCTAAGATGATGCCAAACTACTTTCAATTTTTTCCATTCCTATTTTATTACTAATAAGGCCCCCCAAGCCAAGATATCACTTTTAGGGACATCAGAAGGTTGGAATTTAATCTTTCATGGCCTCCTGGTTTTGCATGAAAGAAAATAATGACTTCTACAAGTTTGAAGGTTTCTCATTGGAATATAAATTTTTCTACCTAACCAGCCCCCAACCTGTGAGAATACAAAATTTCCACTATCAATTTCAAGATTTCCTTCTTAATATAAATCAGGTTAGTATATTTCTTACATACATTAGGTGTCATATTTTTAAAACATTATCTTACCTACTGATTCTCTTGGTTATGATAGAGCCATACTAATTCTAAATTTCTTTCAAAATAAGAAAAGGAAACGTTCCTTCCACTCAATGTTACACATGGTTATAGCTGTCCCACAGCAGAATTGCTTGGGCACAAGGTATGAGAGTTGAACATAATGGTTTATTCACAACATGTCTGTAGTAACTCTTTCTGTCTCAGGATGCATAACATGCCCAGGGTATCTGGTTCAATAAGGATTAAATAGAAAATGTAGAAAACACAGAGAATTGCAGTCTGCTAACTTTTTTGCTTTGTTGCTGAATCTTCCTTTTTTTTCTGTTATGGCCTTATTTTAATATTAAATTTTGGCCAGGCATGGTGGCTCACACCTGTAATCCCAGCATTCTGGGAGGCCAAGGCAGGCAGATCACAAGGTCAAGAGATTGAGACCATCCTGGCTAACACGGTGAAAACCGATCTATACTGAAAATACAAACCTTAGGAGGGCATGGTGGTGCACACCTATAGTCCCAGCTACTCGGGAGGCTGAGGCAGGAGAATCATGTGAACCCGAGAGGCAGAGGTTGCCATGAGCCAAGATAGTGCCACTCTACTCCAGCCTGGCAACAGAGCGAGAGTCTGTCTAAAAAAAATATTCTCCCAGAGTCATGGATTCTCCAACAGGAGATTCTGTCATTACCTTTCCTGAATTCTTTTTGCTAATTAGCTTAAAGCTAGCTCCTATCCCTTCCATCCCCAACCATGAGCAGAGTGAGCTTTCTTTGTCTAGGAAACCCATATAATTACTTATACCAAGATATTAAAAATCATAAGGAAGGAGGGGAAATTGCCTAAGGTTGTTAGACCAGTTCTAAGCACATCATAGGCACTATATAAGTACTTGTTATTAAAAGATTGAATGTATAAATGAATGAATGAATTAATCAATGATGTGAATGCCATCACAGATTTACCTGATTGAATCTCCACTCCTAAACCATCAAGTAACCATAACAATAAAAAATAATCAGGCAAGAGAAAGAAATAAAGGGTATTCAAATAGGAAAGGAGGAAGTCAAATTGTCCCTGTTTGCAGATGACATGACTGTACATTTATGAAACCCCATCATCTTAGCCCAAAATCTCCTTTAGCTGATAAGCAACTTCAGCAAAGTCTCAGGATACAAAATCAATGTGCAAAAATCAGAAGCATTCATATATACCAATAATAGACAAACAAAGAGCCAAATCATAAGTGAACTCCCATTCACAATTGCCAGAAAGAGAATAAAATACATAGGAATACAACTTACAAGGGATAGGAAGGACCTCTTCAAGGAGAACTACAAACCACTGATCGAAGAAGAGAAAACACAAACAAATGGAAAAACATTCCATGTTCATAAAAGGAATAATCAATATCATGAAAATGGCCATACTCTCCAAATTATAGATTCAATGCGATTCCCATCAAGCTATCATTTACTTGCTTCAAGAATTATACAAAAACTACCTTAAATTTCATATGGACACAGAAAAGAGCCCATATAGCCAAGACAAACCTAAGCAAAAAGAACAAAGTTGGAAGCATCATGCTACCTGACTTCAAACTATACTACAAGGCTACAGTAACTAAAACAGCATGCTACATGTCCAAACAGGTATATAGACCAATGGAACAGAACAGAGGCCTCAGACATAATACCACACACCTACAACCATCTGCTCTTTGAAAAATCTGACAAAACCAAGCAGTGGAGAAAGGATTTCCTATTTAATAAATGGTGTTGGAAAAACTGCCCAGCCATATACAGAAAACGGAAACTCGACCCCTTCCTTACACCTTATACAAAAATTAACTCAAGATGGATTAAAGACTTAAACATAAGACCTAAAAACATAAAAACCCTAGAAGAAAACCTAAGCAATACCATTCAAGATACAGGTATGGGCAAGGACTTCCTGACTGAAACACCAAAACTATGGCAACAAAAGTCAAAATTTACTAATGGGATCTAATTAAACTAAAGAGCTTCTGCACAGCAAAAGAAGCTATCATCAGAGTGAACAGGCAACCTACAGAATGGGAGAGTATTTTTGCAATCTATCCATTTGACAAAGGGTTAATATCCAGAATCTACAAGGAACTTAAACAAATTTACATGAAAAAAAGACAATCCCATCGAAAAGAGGGAGAAGGATATGAACAGACACTTCTCAAAAGAAGACATGTATGCAGCCAACAAACATATGAAAAAAAGCTCATCATCACTGGTCACACTGGTCATTAGAGAAATGAAAATCTAAACCACAATGAGATACCATCTCACACCAGTTAGAATGGCGATCATTAAAAAGTCAGGAAACAACAGATGCTGAAGAGGATGTGGAGAAACAGGAATGCTGTTACACTGTTGGTGGGAATTTAAATTAGTTCAACCATTGTAGAAGGCAGTGCAGCGATTCCTCAAGGATCTGGAACTGGCAATACTATTCAACCCAACAATCCCATTACTGGGTATATACTCAAAGGATTATAAATCATTCTACCACAAAGACACACACATATGATTGTTTATTCCAGCTCTAGTCATAATAGCAAAGACTTGGAACCAACCAAAATGCTCATCACTGATAGACTGGATAAAGAAAATGTGGCACATATACACCATAGAATACTATGCAGCCGTAAGAAAGGATGAGTTCATGTCCCTTGTAGGGACATGGATGAAGCTGGAAACCATCATTCTCAGCAAACTAACACAGGGACAGAAAACCAAAGACTGCAAATTCTTACTCATAAGTGGGAGTTGAACAATGAGGACTCATGTCCTTTGCAGGGACATGGATAAAACTGGAAACCATCATTCTCACCAAACTAACAGAGAAACAGAAAACCAAACACTGCATGTTCTCACTCATAAATGCAAGCTGGACAGTGAGAACACATGGACACAGGGAGGGGAATATCACACACCAGGGCCTGTTGGGAGTGGGGGACTAGGGGAGGGATAGCATTAGGAGAAATACCTAATGTAGATGGCAGGTTGATGGGTGCAGCAGACCACCATGGCACATATATACCTATGCATACACCTATGTAACAAACCTGCATGTGCTGTACATGTATCCCAGAACTTAAAGTATAATAAAAAAATCATCATTTTTATATTTTCTCTGAAAATGAAAAACAAATTCCTTGGCAAATCAATCTAGTTTGAATTTGATAAATAATTAATACCTCAAACTTTCCCCATCCCATAGACCCAGTTTGGGGTTTTGACATTTGCAACTCTCCTAGGGAAGAATAAAATGCTGGACCAATGGTTATATCAGTACTGAAGTTTTGACCTAAAAGCTGATTAATTCTAGACATAGTCTACAGTCCATAATTAATAGATCCTAGTTATCATGAAAATATCTGATTAGCCAACTATACTGTAAATGCTTTAGTGGGAGGAGCTAATTGTTATCTACCTCTTGACTACTAAACTAAATGTGCATCATAATAATTTGTATATCATTAATAGTTAAAATGCTTTCCTAATTATACAGTTAAAACAAAGAATGATAGCTCTTTATACTTTACATTTTTGCTTTCTACATTTTCTAGGAAAAACCTAACATTAACAGAATATTTGGACTTCACATTTGCCAATGAAATAGTCATTGTATCGATAATGAAATAGTCTCCTGAAGTTCATTTCTACTTGTATATTTAAATACTCAACAAGAAAGTACACAAATCTTTGATGAAATTTACATGACTAAGTTCCACAAAATGTAAATTTCTTTCAAGAAACTTTAATAATTTCTTTATAACTAGAAATGTAAAAGGATACATGATAATAGTTACAAATTAAACAAAAGACAAACCTAAAAATGGTAGAAAATTTAGTGCTAAAAATGCTTCTATTTAAAGGTGCTAATCTTCTTGCATGTATGTCTAAATAAATAGAAGGTGTTTTCAAGTTTTTATGATGGATTTCACTTAAGTTTTTGTTTTGAAAAAAAACAAAAAAGGACATATCCTAAGCTTTCAGGAAGTAAAAAAAGAATTTAGGCTCATAAAAAAAAGTCTTTGTAGTCCTGCTTAATGTTCATGCCATCAGTTAAATTAAATGTGACAGGACCAGTAAGTCTGGAGATTTTCACTACTAGTGTGATTGCCTTGAAGTATTCTGTCTCCTTCGAATCTCTTTGGCTCCATTTCCCAAGGAAGTTGACTCCATGTTAATCCTGTTGACTCTTTCACAGTGTTTTTAAATAGTCTGTGTCCAGCCCTAGGGAAGGGAATGCTCTCTGAAAACGGCTAGTCCATTTAGCCACCCAGCCATCATCCTTTTCCTCAGAAAGAATGCTAATTACAACAAGAGATTGCTTATATCTTAACACCACCATGAGAGTTGAAAGAGTCAATTACTTATTTCACAATTGTGTATGAGGTTAAAGACTATGCCCTCTCAAAGGTCTTTAAACTGAGAATTGTCACATGCAAAGAAGAAATGGTTTGAAATGTTGATGAAGCAAGGCAACATATTTTCATCATCCATAACACAATCACACTTTTAAGCAAGCTGGTGTTTAGTTAAATTATAGGGATCTGAACCCCTTATCATATGCACTTGATACTCAGAATTTAATTGGTTGATCTTGAATATACTTTTTAATCTAATTTTTAAAATAACTTTATAATAACATCTAAATTATTTGCTATGCAATTACACACAGGGCAAGATTTAAAACTTTTCACTGTTTTTTTCTTCAATGATGAAAATATTGGTATTGGCTTGTATGTACTCTTCATTATTCATCCAACTTTTATAGTTGATGTTTTATTTAAATAGAAAACCCATTTAAATAAAGTCCTGAAAGAAATAAACACTGCAAATGAATAAGATTAAAATAAATTACTATTTTAAAAAGTACATAAGTTTTATTAATAACCTAGGTCAAACTTTAAATGATTAATGACAACAGACTACAGTTTAGTAGGAAAGAATTGCTTTTCAAAGGTAGAACTCTTTTTTGAGATATATTCAGCTAGTATGAAAACTATATACTTTAAAGCAGCACTCAATTGCTTACAATTTAAATAAATCTAATTTTCATATTTTTACCATGATCACGATTCAATTAAATGTTTTCTCCACTTAGACTTCTAGCATATATATATATATATATATGAAATAATTAGAGTAAGATAAAATTATTACTATGTAAAATACTAACATGTTTATAGTGCCCTCAACAGTTTTACAGATTATCGATAAAGCATCTGGTTTCTAACCAATTTCTACTAGAGATCATTATGTTTCTCATCTTTAATTGTTTTGTTTTCTAACCTAATGAAATAGAGTGAAAAAAAAATTCTCTTGGGATATATTCATAGAAAGCCTTTTAGTAAACAGTAATAATAGCAAGTTAGACTAAACTATTTGTAGGGAAAGGTAAAAGCTGGTATTTCTTCCCAGGAGCTACTTTTAAGCTAGGGAGCAATTTGAGATACCATTGGTACATTCCAGAACTCCCCTTGGTCTTAATTAGAACAATTGAAAGAAACTGTTAATTTTGATCAGCTGGTGAAAAGCCCTGCTGTTGCAGTCAGTCATTTCTATAAAGTTCAACTTTCAAGTTCATAAGCAAAAAGGTTAGATTAAAGGATTTTTCCTCCCAGTAAATCATTAGCACAAATGCATCATTTCAAAATTAATACTTTAAGATTGAGCTGTATTTTAAGGTTATAGAGTTATTAGTTTAAAATGTGACACACGATGTATGAGTAATTCATTTCACAGTGGATTGCATATTTTTCGTTTCCATATTTAGAGCTAAATCGAATATTTTAATTTGTGGAAAGTCTATCGTTTGGAAACATATGCTGGTATTCATACTACATATCTATATAATAATCACAAATAGTGTTTTAGGGAAAAGGTAATGTAGGGAGGCCAGACAATGTGTTAGAAAAGGCGACAGTGAAAGGGGCAAATAAAGTAGGAATGTGGTGGGTGAGATGCTTTCAACAACTCTTCTATTTGTAACACAAAACCAAACCATGAGGCAGTGGGAAGAGAAAGCTAGCTAAGAGGGGACACAGTTACCCACAACACAAGATTTCTCATTGACTGTCACTTATAGCAGAGCGAGTGTAAATATGCTTACCTCAGAGATCTGGGACTGATGATGGATAAATTCCATTTCTGGTATTGTTGATTTGCTTTTCCCTCCTATGTGGATGTTGATTACTTTTGCTAGACTGATAATCTCCAGGTGTGCGTACCTGATGGTACATACCACATGGTCTTTTGAGATTCAGGAGGACAACAGTGAAACTTCCCTGTGTATTTTGTGCTTTCTGTTATATTTTTTCTGTAGGATTAATAATATGCATATTGTATTAATACAGTAGTACTTGTATGTTTACACACAAATACAGAAATGTAGTAGTGCCCAATGTAAAAGATTTGGAGACTACTGATCTATATAACGATTATGCTTCAATACCAGCAAAGTCCCTTCAAGCCAAAGATTTATGATTCTAAGTATGTGATGGTGTGACTCTACATATTTGTATTCAGAATATTTAAATAATTTTATATTTGCATCACATGGAAGGATTGGCTTTCTATTTGCTGTTTAGTAACATCAATTAAATACAATTTGTACTCATATACCTTCACTATCTTGCTGGCAATTTGGGTGCATAACTCATTTCAACCTTTGAACACTATGATTCTTGTTTAATCACTATTGAGAAGGAATGTTTCCTAAGGGGCTACAGGCATAGCTTCATTTGCATACTTCACTCAGAAACTGTAGAACATTAGGGCAGTTGTTAAAAATCTATTAGCATCTCTATAAGCATCCCTAAATGGCAGTAAGGAGGAGACAACATAAAAAGCAGCAGCTGCTAGATGAATCCACTTACAAAGGCTGAGTGGAACCAGAGGCTACATACCAGAAGAAAGTGTGCAAAATGACTCAACTCTAATCTGCAGTACCAAGGACTGTACCCATGGAAGCCAGCTCCAAACTGTGCTTTTACCAATATACATACTTCATTTTCTCAGTCAGAGTTATACTAGTGTAACTATAAGAATAGACTATCTCCTCTCTGTTCCCTGATATGGTTTGGCTGTGTTACCACCCAAATCTCATCTCAAATTTCAATCCTTGTAATCCCCACCTGTCGAGTGCAGGATCTGGTGAGAGATGATTGGATCTTGAGTGTGTTTTCCCTCATGCTGTTCTCGTGGTAGTGAGTTCCCACGAAATCTGATGGTTTTGTAAAGCAGTTTCTGCAGCTCTTGCAAGCTCTCTCTCACCTGCCTCCACGTAAGATGTGCTTCTTCCACTACCGCCATGATTGTGGAGTTTCCAGAGGCCTCCAAAATTGTGAATCAATTAAACCTCTCTACTTTATAAATTACCCAGCCTTGGGTATGTCTTCATAGCAGTGTGAAAATGTACTAATACGTTCTGCAAGCCGAGACTTAGAACATAGGCTTTTGTATGTAGTAAATTAATGACATTTTGGAATGGTTGGTTCACAGTTTCTCTGGCCTTAAGGAAGTAGCTGCTAGTGTATATGTAACACATTTTGCTTTCTAGTGGATAAAAAGATTTAAACCATAGCAACAAGGATAATCTGGGAGATTATTTGATAATGCTAGGTCCTAAATCATATCCCCAGATTATGAGATCTCTATGTAATACAGGAATCTGTCTTTTGAAAAAGTGACCCAGAAAATTTGCATGCAATTATCCAAAAAGCACTAAAAAAAAAAACAAAAAAAAAAACCCTTTTCTCCAATTCCCTATTCAAAACTTTTAGAAAGAGATATATTTTGCAATTCTGAATTTTAGAAAGATAGATTATGCCTATACCACATATTTCATAATATACCCAGCATATTCTAGGAGAGCATGCCAATATCAATCAGGGTTCAGTTGAGAAAAAAGAAATCTCAGCTAGTAAAAGAAGCCAGATACAGAAAGTCAAATACCACATGATCACATTTATATGTGGAATCTAAACTGGTCGATGGTGGTTGCTAGGGAGAGGAGAAGAGGGAAATGGAGAGCTGTGCCAAAGGGTACAATATTTCACTTACGCAAAATGAATAAATTCTGAGGATCTAATGCGCAGCATGCTGAGTGCGATGGTTTGAGTGTTTCTCCTCCAAAATTCAGGTACAGAAATTCAATGGCCTGTGTCATAGTATGATGAGGTGGAGTCCTTAGAGGTGATTAGGCCATGAGGGTTCCTCTCGTAAGACCCTTATAAAAAAGGCTTCATACACTGTTTGACCCTCTTGCCATTCTGCGTTCCATCATGTAAGGACACAGCATTTTTGTCCTTCCAGGAATGCAGCAAAAAAGTGCCATGTGGGAAGCACAGAGTAGCCCTCACCAAACAGTGGAATCAGCCAGCACATATATCTTGGACTTTCCACTCTGGAATTATGAGAAACAAATTTCTGTTCTTTATAAACTATCCTGTCTTGGGTATTTTGTTAGAATGGCACAAATAAACCAAGTGACTATAGCTAACAATACTATATTGCATGCTCACAATTTGCTAAGAGGATAGACCTTAAATATTTTCACTGCACAAAAATAAAAAAGAAAGACAATAGTAACTATGTGAGGTGATGGATATGTTCTTTAACTTAATTGTGGTGATCATTTTACAATATATGCAGATATGAAAACATCAAGTTGTATACCTTAAATGTGTACGATTTCTATTTGCCACTTATATCTCGAGAAAGCTGAAAAAAGAAATCTCACTAAAGAAAGTTTAACATAGATTATATGTTATAGATAATACACCCAACACAGATGTTGAGTATATAAAAGCATAAAGAAGAAAGCATTAAGAAACTCAGAGAAAATAATCGCAGAAGAGTTTATCAGAATATAAAATATTGGAAAAGAGCACTGTTCCACTGAAGCTATGATGCTGGTTCTAGATATACCAAAAGTACCTGAAAATGAAAATGAGCTGTTAAAATGTTTCTGTTAAGAAAATTAACAAATATAAAGAAGCAAATCCTTCTTCCCTCCTCCTGCCTGCTTTTTGTGCCACATACTGGTACCAATATAACTGGAAACCAGTTGGCAGAGGAGAAATGTAGTTTGGATAAGTTTAAGCCCCAGCTTTTCAGAGCCAATATGGAGGAATGGATCAGAATTACTAGACAACAGCTTACCAACAGGTTAATATGTCCATAACAAAAATAACAAATATTGACCCTAAGTAGGAATAGTAAACAAATATTTTCTATTGGTTCAGTTGAGGTTTTGCAGTCAAATGAGTGTCCTGCAAACTTAAAAGAATTAGAGGTTTTTGGATTTTGAAGTTAGAATAAACTGGTTAAAAGTAAAACAAAATAAGTGAAAGTCTTTATTTCTGAAAAATGGCTACAGCAACAAGATAAAGAATTGTGCTCTTGCTAACCAATCTGCCTCAAGGTTTCTGTACATCTCATCTCTACAAAAAAAGAAAAAGAAAGTAGAAGGGCAAAAAAAAAAAAACAAACGAGTTGTTCTATTCCTTATCATTATTTTCTGCTAAAGTAAACTGAATGCAAATTGGTTGGAATTTTGAATAGCTAATGCCGGTTAGATATTTTGAAAATCTAATACTAGCTAGATTATTTTGAAAATCTAGTACTAGTTAGGTATTTTGAATATCTAATATTTAAAATGGGGAGTAGGACACACTTATCACAGACAAATCTTTCTCAGTGATTAGACTAATGTTAGAAAATTACGCCGGCCCTCATATGTTTTTCTTGAAAAACTCATTTATTTTACTGTCTTCTTGTACTCTACACTATTGCCAAACTGTATCACGTGATGTAATTCCATTGCTTTTTTTTTTTTTTTGCACTTACATGCTTTGTGACATTCTGTCTAAAAAATTCTTTCTTTGAATCTTCGCATGGCTAATTTATCCATGTGATCTAGCTCCAAAAGTTTCTTCTATTTCCTACATTTTTTTCCTTCCTCATGGTGTGTTATAATAACCTGTGCTTCTTTATGTATAACTGTATAGTATTGACTTCTCTTTTGTGCTCTAACATGGAAAGAGATTGGAATTAATCACTCCAATCTTACAACATGAAAAAACTGGACAAAAGGATAATTAATGACTTTTTTTGATTCTACCAATGAGATGACATTATGAAGCAAATTACCATCTCCCAATCTGTAGAGACAGGCTGATACAGAGAGACACAGTTGATATGCTTGTTTACAGCATAAGTTGTTGAAGCCATATTCTGGTAGAAACACTGAAATGGTCATTGTGACAAACTGCTGGAGTCCAAATGTGTGTTTGTGTAGACTAGCATGAGAGTGTAACACTTCTTTGGCCTAAAGTTTTAGGGGAGTCACCATGCTTTCATAGGTTTTTACCTCTAGGAATAACTTCTCCCCCTACAAGTTCTCATGGAGAAAATCTGAAAAGGTACCCTCATGATTGTGGCAGAGGGTGGAATTAGTAATCATAAAATATACTCATGACCTTCTCCGTAGAAAAGGCCTATATTCTAGGAGAAATGACTTTACCAAAGTCTTATGCCATTTGGGAAAGGACGTTCCTCTTGCCATTAGAACCACTTGTTGCCTTGCTATCCCACCTAAGGAGTAAATAAACAAATATCAAACAACAACAACAAATACTCAAAAAGGATTGATGAATCAAGGAAATAGATTGGGGACACTGCAATAAGAGAAGGAGAAAAATAAGTTGTATCACTAAAAATACACTTGTGAGTGTCATAGCCTCAAAATATGAGTTCACCAAAGATGGTAATATTCAACTGGAAAATTATAGAATGCTCTCTGTTCTTCACACATTATCTGCATGAACAATGCTTGAGTTCAACAGGGGATTAGAGATGAAATAGCTGCAAAATATAAGTGCTTTCTGAAGAAGAACACACAAGGAAGCTCGAACTCAAGAGAAAAGACAAAAATAAAGAACTAGAGGATTTTGAAGCTTCTGGCCCCTATAGCTAGGATAAACATTAAGCACAGCCAAGTCTTAGCCCACACATCCTCACTAAACATCTCTTCATGCCCCTCTTATGATGTGATGCATACGTCCAATTTTCAACCAAAAGTGAAAAAACATGCCAAAGGCAAGTAAAAGCAGTCTAAATAGATAGAGTAATAATCAGAAACAGACTCAGACATAAATGATCAAATTATTATATAGGAAATTTAAAATAACTATGATGAATATAAGCTATTTCCTATCCAGAATGCTTGAGACCAGAAGTGTTTTGGAATTTTTCAGATTTTGAAATATTTGCATTATACATAATGAAATGTCTTGGGGAATGGGACTCAAGTCTAAACATGAAATTCATATTGCCTGAAGATAATTTTATATGATATTTTACATAATTTTGTACATGAAAGAAAGTTTTGATGCCTTTTGGCTGTGATCCATTATGAATAATTTTGGATTTTGGGATTAGGATTCAAACTGTATGTTAAGGCTCTAATGAAAATAACAAGACAGCAAGTACGAATGTTGCTCGATGTAAGCAGATACATGGAGACACTATGAAAACATCAAGAGGAAACATGAGAAATCAAACAGTGCAACAGAAATGAAGAATGTCTTTGAACTCACCAATATACCTGAGACAGCTGAGGAAGGAATTATAAGCTTAAAAGAAACCTCTTAACTGAAAAACAAAGAGAAAAAAAGGAAAAAAAACAAAAACAGAACATATAACCACTGCAGGATAATTTCAAAAGGTATAACAATGATGTAACTGGAAGGTCTGAAATAAAAAGGTCAAAAGAAATATTTGAATAAATAAAGATAAAAACTTTGCCAACTTAATAACAGACTTCAAGACCCTTCCATGATCCAGAAAGTTTGGAGAACATCAAGAGTGGGATACACACCAAAACAAACCAATCAACCAACCCCACCACCAACAGCAATTATAACAACTACAGGAATATCAAACATACACTTATCTATCCCATAAGAACTGAAGAAAGCCAAAGACAGAAAAATCTGGATTAAAGCCCTGGGGTTAGGAGTGTAGGAGGGAAATGATTCGTCTAAAGTGGAACAAGGATACAAATTAGACTGAACTTCTTATCAGAAACCATCAAACAAAAAGAGAGTAGAAAGTCAAAGAAAGTCACTGCCAACAGAGACTTCTGTATCCAGTAAAATTCTGCTTCAAAAGTGAAGGCAAAAGAAGTAATTCATTGTCGGCATACCTGTTGCAAAATAAATGTTAAATGATGTTTTTCTGGCCGGGCATGGTGGTTCACGCCTATAATCCCAGCACTTTGGGAGGCCGAGGCGGGCGGATCACGAGGTCAAGAGATTGAGACCATCCTGGTCAACATGGTGAAACCCCGTCTCTACTAAAAATACAAAAATTAGCCGGGTGTAGTGGCATGTGCCTGTGGTCCCAGCTACTCCAGAGGCTGAGGCGGAAGAATCACTTGAACCCAGGAGGTAGAGGTTGCAGTGAGCCAAGATTGTACCACTGCACTCCAGCCTGGGGACAGAGCAAGGCTCCGTCTCAAAAAAAAAAAAAAAAAAGTTTTTCTGGCAGAAGCAAAATAATATAGATCAGAAGATTGGATCTACATTAAAAAATATAAAGAAGAAATAAATGAAAGCAAAGTACAATATATTACTTTTCTTATTCTTACCTAATCTAAAATATAACTTGTTAAAATCATAATAGTAATATTTTAGGTTATCGTAGTATATGAATAAGTAGAAAGAATGCCACATGCAATGTCACAAGGAATGGGAGGAAAGAATTGAGAAAACTGTTGTAAGATACATTACTATGCATGAAGTGGCATAGTGTTAATTAAGATGAACTTAGATTAGCTAACAATGCACAGCGTAAACTCTGGGAAAACTGCTAAATTTCTTTTGAAAGAAGTATAACTGAAAAAGTAAGTGAGCTGATCAACCTGAATGCCATAAAAATTTCAATTAAAACCAGAAAAGGAAGAGAAGGGAATAGCAAGGACAAAGAAGAAACACAACAAATAGAAAAAATGTAAAAACATGCTAAATATTAGTCCAACTCTATCACGTTAAAATGTAAATTGTCTAACTAATTAAAATATGATTGTCAGAGTGTATACAAAAATCAGTGCCCAGCTGTTTGTTGTCTGCTGTGAAGATCACATTGGGCCATGGCATAAAAATATCTCTTCGAAAAATGTGGTTGCTCTCTCCTTTTGTAACCTAGTAAAAATGTGGAGAGATCAATTAATGGGAAATTACATGTGTACCTTTAAATTTATTGTATTACTTTTCTTAGGAATTGCTTTGATTGTGGTTATTTATTTCAAGAATATCAGTAGAGATCCATGGTATCTAAAATGTGTGCTGTGGTGAAAACAAAGCAAATCTCTAGTTATTTTCTATTCATAAAGATTTGGTCATTAAATCCTGTACTTTTTATCAATGGTACTGATGAAAGGACATTAGCTTTCTGATAAAAAATTAAATAAAATGTTATTCGCTTGGTTTAAACTTCATAGTTGATTTCTTAAGTGTCCTCAAATGCATACTTCTTCTGGCATTCTTGGATTTTGACAGCTCCTAGATATGTGCCCATGCATCTTGATAAGCTGCCTACAAGTTATCAGTTAAAAGTGAGATCTTACAATGTCTTCATTTTAAAGTTCTGTCATAGTGGGACAGTCACCCACAAGTTTAATTGACTTTATTACAGAGTGCACCTAAGAAAATCTACTCAATCTAGGTTAGATACATTAGATAATGTCTGTTTCTTACTACACAATTCCCCCTGTTCCCAAGTCCTTATAGAACGATAGCCATCTTTTGGTCATTAATCATTTTCACATTCAACACTCAATATCTTAAACATAAAATCAAACATTGGCAATCATATTGTTTGTAGAAGGCATCTTGTATTGCTTTGCTTGTTTTGATGCTTGTTTGCTTGTTGGCTAGCACCAAGAGTTTCTCTGAGCTTTCTATTAACACTTGCTTCTGGACTGGATTATCTCATATAATGTAAGATAATTACTAAAAATGCTTTTTTTTGGATAACAGAGAAGGTGTATACTATTTAACAAAGAATGGTGGGAGGATAGCTAATATTAAATGAATTTTGTAATAAGCTTTGAGTGTTTATTGAAAAACAATCATTATTTTCTACTGTTTTAATTTTTTAATCTATACTTTGTCTTAGAATATTCTATTGAAATATATTTATTTTTGGAGACATGCTATAAAAGAAGGATTATTAAGTAGATCAATTACTTTCCAGCAAAAAAAGCAACACCATGACCATTTAGATTTTCTCTATCACTGATTTTTAAGCAGCATAGCCTTCTAGAGGAGTACTGTAACTCAGTTAATTGGATGAATTTCCATGGAAATTTCAAGTGTTTACAAATAAACTAACTGTATTTTTACCAGTGTATGTAAAAATTTACTTTTCATAGCTACTACTATGTGTATTCACAGTACAGTACTAATAATAACCTGAGCCCATAAGACAATGCAGTTTCTTGAATATCTCTCTTTAGCTAGACTAAAAAAAGTATAATCTTCTGAATTGCAATACTAATTTGAAGCTAATTTCTTTCTCAAGCACAGTAATTTTATATAAATCCAGCCTCGTAAGTCACTGGAAATTGATATTTTGCCCTGTAATTAATTAATAAAGAAAAAATTCATATTCAACATCAGATCTCAGGCCTATAGAAGGTAAATAATATGAATCTCTGATCACTAACAGGCAACATAGGGGGTAATATTAAAGGTGAATTCTTTTTAACTGACAGGTGACAGAGAAGGTTAGAAATACAGATTTATTTTGTATTTGTGTTTACATTATATGCCAAAGGAGAGTGAAAAAAGTCATTGCACATGTAATGAAATTAATTACCTTAAATCAGAGAACTTGACTTATCTACTGTTTAAGACAGGATGACTATAATGTAACAAAAATGGTGAAAAAATGTTATATCAATTAAATGTTTTCTCAAGTGGTGATTTAAAAATAGAATATATCATATTTGTATAGAATAAATTATCTAGTATTTTTTTCCAGTAAAGAAACTGTTTTGTTGTCAAAGCTAATTTATAGTTCCAGAATAGAAAAATTAAAATCTTATTTGCATAATATTTAGGCAACATAAGCTTTTTGAAACATTTCCATAAGAATATTCTGGTAACATAAGCATGTAGAGAAGTAGAAGGCAGTGAGGGAAAAACAGGAATCTTATATGTGGTCTAAAAGGCACTTCCATTTCCCACTTTTCCCCCTAGTAAATAAAGACAGGATGAACTGCTAAAATTACTAATTGGTTCCTGATCAGTTGTACTTTGTTCGATTGATTTGCAATTAATTCTGGTTTGTGGTGCGCTGAAGAAGAAGGTTGGCGCCAACCTTTGAGGCAGCTGATATTTAATACCCTGCTGGAGTCTGCAGGGCAGGGGATTGATATTCGGTTTGGAAACAGATCCTAGAGCCTTTCATGAAGAATTGCTCTGCTCCATGATCTTTCTAGGAAGGCTGAGCTCATATTACATATTTCAAGAAATAGTAAAATGTAGTCTTCAGTGTGAGTTTTAATCTCGCATAATTATAATGGAAACAAGACATACAAACAAAATTTGGAAGTGTCAGTCCCTTCAGTTCTTAATTTTCTCATTTCCTTTTCCTCCTATTTGTGCCCCAAACTCCACATATAGTCATGTAGTCACACACATGCTCATGCGTGC
Source organism: Cheracebus regulus (assembly GCA_963574635.1). Classification (NCBI taxonomy): domain Eukaryota; kingdom Metazoa; phylum Chordata; class Mammalia; order Primates; family Pitheciidae; genus Cheracebus; species Cheracebus regulus. The sequence continues at coordinate 30,134 of CAUYQU010001941.1, read as the reverse complement.
TCATGAATGTATGCACGTGCACGCGCGCGTGCGCACACACACACACACACCCCTTTCCATTTGGCTAAGGATATTTTGATAAACTTATTTAACTTATTTCTACTGAGAGAAAGCATTGATTAAACCTTAAATATTAACTTTTCTAGGTTAATTTCAAATCCAATATCCATTTTAAATAAAGTCAAAGGCTGAAGAAGCAAAGTTTTATTCTTAAAATTACTATATCAGACAATTAATGAGTTAGGTGTGGAGGGTAAAAATATTTTCTTGGTCTTGATGACACTATGTGTTTGCTGACTCATTAGTCTCTGTTTACTCCCCTCACTAAGAAAATTGTGAGTTTCATGCCTTCTGTTCTTAAGTGATTTTCTCTGTCTATATCCAATTCTTTATAGAATAGTATATATTGTTATTTATCCACTGTATTTACCTAATCAGAACTATAGTAATACTAATATTATAAAACAATATGACCTCATTTAATAAAAATTGAAACTATTCTTAATATGTTTTTTGACTCTAAAATCTAAATTCCTTTTTTTTTTTTTTCAGACAGAGTCTTGCTCTGTTGCCAGGCTAGAGTTCATTGACGCAATCTCGGCTCACTGCAACCTCCGCCTCCTGGGTTCAAACAATTCTTCCACCTCAGCCTTCCGAGTAGCTGGGACCAGAGGCGTGTGCCACCATGTCCGGCTAATTTTTGTATTTTTAGTAGAGACGGGGTTTCACCATGTTGGCCGGCATGGTCTCAATCTCTTGACCTCATGATCCACCCACCTCGGCTTCCCAAAATGCTGGAATTACAGGTGTGAGCCACTGCACGCGGCAATTCCTTTTACATAAATATAGAATGTAAAAGTTCACAAAAATATTTTTAAACCTTATTTGTATATTTTCCTGCCCTTCTATGATGGTAAGATGTGTCTCACACTCACTACTGTTTCTCTGAAGCACGTGCACAATTTTCTCCTCCTGATACCTGAATAATCACTTTATCAGGACTGCATTAGGGTGCAATTAACAGAAACCATAATAAAATTAGTGTTTGCTTGTTTGTTTTTCTTACCCTACATGAAGAGGATGGGGGTTAGGCAAGCCACAGCTGATACCACTATTTAAGAATTAGGTTCTTTCTTCCATACTTTGCCATACTTAGGGAATGACTAATTTTCATGGTTGATAATCATCTATTGCACCTCCTAAAATCTGTTTCACTTTCCCGACAGGAGAATAGGAGGAGAAAATAAGGCAAAAATCAACGGGAGCCAAATCTGGACCATTTAGTGACTTACGCTCATTTATTAGGACTGCATCACCTGGGTACATTAAATTTCAAGAAATTCTGAGAGGTAAATATGTTGAATGGGGTACCTTGCCACATCAATAAAAATGGAATTTCTAGATAAGGAAAAAATGAGAATTCATATTGAATTTAATGTTTACTTATTAAATTTAATATTTATTAATATTGAATAAATATTAAATTTGATATCCAATTTAAGACTCTAACGTTGTATTTCCTTTATTTTCTTTTTGTTGACTAAATGAATGAATTTAATCATTCAGGAATTTATTACAAATTTATTCAGCAATACATGGCATTCTAATGCCAATCAAAATGCCAAGTATTAAAAATACAAATGAAAACAATATTAGTTTGCTTTCTTAATTAAAATTTTCATTTTAGTTTTTGTGGGTACATTGCAGGTATATAAATGTTAGTTTTCTAGCATCAAAGTGCATAAAGTTTATGGGGAAGTTGGTCATGGACACAGGAGATTAGAATAAGTATGATAAAGGCCTTGATCAGAGTATATATTTTGGATTCAGGATGTCTAAACCCAGGTTCAAAATATAAGACATGTATATAAAAACCTCATATTATACCACTCAAATATATGCATTAAAAGTTTCCAAATTTATAGAATATAAAGAGACCAGAGATCATCTATGCAACTTCTTGCTTTTCTAACACACAGCCTCAAAGTGTAAGGTAGATTAGAAAATGTTTTAAAAAGTCTTACCTCAAAGGTTAGTATTCCACAAATTAAAATGTAACTGACTAATAAATTGTTGTGAGTTTAAAACTCATGAAAGGCCTAAATTAGGTTACATAATCAAATATAGGTTGGTGCAAGAGTAATTGAGGTTTTTACCATTGCCTTTAATGGTAAAATATTTGATAATATATTTTTTAGTAGATCTTGGAGTTTAAAAAACAAGCTTCTTTATTTTATTTCATTGTATTTATTTGTTACAGCTTCTGATATTGAATGGACTCCCTTTATTTAGATTTTAAAAAGTGATTAATTAGAGAACACTGTTTCCCGAAAGCATGTAATCTTTCTTTAGATTATCAGAGACGAAATCCTAGGCCGTGAGTTTTCTTTCATTGAGGAAGTCCCTTCTTCTGGTTATAGTTAGAAACTCCCTTAAATTCAGTTCTAAATTCTGATTTTGGACAACCATCCTAATTCAATCTTGTTTTTAGGCTGTCGAATGGAGAAAATAGTATTTACAATTCCACCTGTTTATATTAATTTCAGAGTATTGATGATTAGAGGTATTGATTAGTCATGCTCATTATTTAATTACTTTCAAAATTCTTCGAAACTGAAATGCCTGTGAGGTCAGAAAGAGCAACAACTTAATGCTTTCGAATGAAGGTGGAGTAATTCTAAATAAAATTAAAGAAATCAAGTACATGCAAAGTTTCTCAATTTAATTTATTTCTGCTCTATGAATGGTCCACTCTCACCTAAATATATTAATAATAAATTAAACAACGTACTCTACTTTGTCAGGTGAAAATGGATAGACATGAAATTTGAGGCCCATATTAAAACAAGAAAAAAGCAAACTATGCCAAGATGAGATGAGCTCTTTCGGATGCCTTGTAAAGGCTGATTCAAGAACTCTGGATGCCTAGCAATGTCTTCACACCAATGCAGGACAATGTTAATGCTTTGCAAGCATTGCTCCCATCCAGCCAAGTTTGTTGCTGCTGTTTTTTGTTTACTTAGGTCAATATGGCTGACACACAGCACAGAGGCTGCTATTCAAACTTATGCCTATTTCACTTACCAATTAATTCAAGAAAGCTAGCGTTACAATTGGTTTACATTTTTTCGATGATGTTTTTCTTTTCTTTTGTTTTCCTCTATCTTTCATGATGTCCTATGATTGAAAACAATGCACTCCCCAGAGATTTTTAACACACACTTAATACACACTTAGCAATACAATAATCTTTCCATCTCTTTTCAATTTAGATTTTACTGGGTTTTCTGTATACTTTGTTCCTTGTAGTAAAACAAAAAGCCTGAAGAAATTTGTGGAGTTTAAGTATAACATAACTTCTTTTTCTCTCACATGTTATTTCAGGAAATTTATCCTGCTACAAAACAAATTTTAGTGACTAAAACAAAGAATGTATTCTGATTACCCCCATGTGAGTTTCACTTGGCACTGAAAACAGCCCTATCCCCACCTGGTACACTTTATACAAGAGACATCTGTTTACATTACTATAGTTCTAAGATGAGTTTTGATTTTCAATGATCTTAATCTTGAGTCTTACTCTTGTCTAATTTATTAGCGCCCAGTAAAGGAGGCTCTTTTTCTAAATGGGCATCTGTTTTCTGTTTTTGTTTTTCATTAAGAATGTGATGGCATGCATGGATATATAACCAAGAGAAAACAGAATAGGGCAAACGATTTGTTCAGACTTAGCAGAGCTCATAAATTAGATGCTTGATTTGAGGTATTGAAGAACAGTGATAAGAAAATGCAACTCAGACTGTGTGTTACTCTAGAGTGTGCTTTTCACAACTGTAGTGATCGTGTTTCTGCTACTGAATGAGTTTCCAGCTCTGTTTTAAATCAGCTACCGAAGGACACTATAGTCTTCATAGAGCATTCCTGTGAGAATGGTGAGAGAGTTTCTTGACTCCAAGGTAAGAAAGCTATCTGTCACTTTATCCAGTTGAGCTCTCTTAACTGATGTCGAGTCTGCTTACATAAGGAGACTTTTTGCATCCATACTCAGTGGAAGCTTGTGTGGCTAGCAAAGACATGAGGCAAGATGGAGTTGGGGAGAGGAATAGCTTTGCTAAACAAATAAAATGATCCCTTTTACTCATCAAAAAGATGGTTTTTTATCCCATCTAGTCATTGTAATGCTTAGTTGTATGACATCGATTTGAAGAACAGAATTTCTTATGGGACAATTCCTAGCTTATGTCATAATTCAGTCAGCATGTCACATTATTTATGTGTCATGAAACAAGAACCCAGATAGTAGGTCTTAGAAATCTATAGATTCCCTGCCTGATAAGGAGGAAACTTGGTATTCTAATACGTGAACTGCAAAAATCAATCATTTACTATTAAGTTAGTCATGGTCCAAGCACTGTAATCAGTGGAGAGGATGAAATATATTTCTAAGTTCAAGGAGAAATAATTATCATACCACATGACAATGATGAACAAACAAGGCCCCAAAATGGAGAAACCCACCTTTGGGTGGAAGAGGGGATAAAGAGGAGAGAGGGAGGGGAGTGATGAGAGAGAGGGAAGAGAAAGGGAAGAGAGAGCAGGTAGGGAGATGACATGATAGTCTCCATAGAGCTATAGTGGACGGAGAGAATCATAGACATACAAGAGTTGAATTAAATTTTGAAAAACAGTGGAAACAGTGCAGAAATGAATCATTTCTTCATTTTGTGCATTTTTCTTTGTGTTTAATGTTGGATCTTTTTCAAAGATACTGTTTCAAAAAATCGATGTGGTACTTTAAGACAGCATCATCTGCATAAGCCAAACTACTGATCTATGACTGCTTATAAACTTTGATAACAAATGTTGTGCTTTTACAAACCACTTGAAAGGAAGAAGAAAAGCTTGAGTAGAAAAGCACTGACATAAATGTATTCTTAATGAAGAAGTCTTATGAGAAATGTAGCTATTTAGCACTGAAATGCCACTATTGGCATAGTGACAACACCATGAATTTTAGGTCAAGAAGCAGGTAAAGAGGACATGGGCAAGCCATGATATCCTCCACCTTTATAGATTGGAAAAAGAGTAAGTTTCATGCAGGGATTGGAAAGAAGGGGTGGGAAGAATAACTCAAACTGAAAGAAGAGGGAAATTGATGAAGCTGTTAATAAATTAAACATTATTGTAGAGCCAATGGCCAAATGACATACAGTAGAATGTGTATTGTGACTAACAAAATGCTGCAGGATCAGTATGTAGATGGTAAACAGTGAGTGTCCCAGATCTTCCAAATGATCATCTACTCTTATCTTTTTCATGGAATTCCCAGGAGTACACTTTTTTTTTTTTTGAGATGGAGTCTTGCTATGTTCCCCAGGTTGGAGTGCAGTGGAGCTATCTAGGCTCACTGTAACCTCCACCTCCTGGGTTCAAGTGATTCTCCTACCTTAGCCTCTCAAGTAACTGGGACTACAGGCGTGTGATACCACAACCAGCCGATTTTTTTGTATTTTCAGTAGAGACGGGGTTTCACTGTATTAGCCAGGATGGTCTCGAATTCCTACCAAGTGATCTGCCTGCCTCGACCTCCCAAAGTGCTGGAATTACAGGCGTGAGTCACCACGCCTAGCCAAGTATTTTTAAATCCATCAATTAAGTGGATAAACTTGGAGCAGCAGGCTCATTAGGATCCTGTTCCAAATATAAAGTCCCCAGTTCTGGACCTCTACACACACACACACACACTGCTTTAGCCAACTTTTTTTGTATTTTAAATTTGTCATATAATCTTTAAATTTAAGGCTTAATACCAGATTTATCTTCTGCCTGAAATGCTTTAATCTCCCCTACTCTCCTACAAGTGGCCAACTCCTACAGATTCTACAGACGTCAATTATTTTATCTTGAATTACACCATTAATGCTTGTCTTCTCTGTGAGTGTACAGACTGTGCCTTGCCAAAGACCTAACACTTATCACCGTGTCTTGCACATAGATTTGTAATAAATATTAGTTAAATAAATACATAAAGAATATTCCTCGAATTCCCATCCTTCTTTTCAAATCAATTAATATAATTTTACCTACATCATTTTCCCCTAAAGGAGAAGAGATGTCTTTCCTGCTGTTTAAATATAATGCCTCTACAGGAATTCTAGACACCATTTCTTTAAACCTCTTACACAAAGCCATTTTCATCAATTATCTCTTCCTACTCAGATATATTCAAGTTATTCCTACCTCTACTAGATAGATTTTTGTAAAAAAAAATTATCTTAAATGTAGTCTAATTATTACAAATTTCCAAAATGCAAATCAAAACAAAATAGCCTTCACCACTGTGTGTTTCCTCAAATTATCACGATTCTATGGTTGCTTTCAAGCATATAACATTATAGGACCAAATTGAAGACCAAATTAAATTACTCAAATTGCATTTATTTAAATAGTTTGAAATAAAGAGAGAAGCAGAGAGAAAGAAATAGAGTAGGTTTACACCCTTAGAAAAGGGTGTAGTGGGATGAAATCTTACAATCATAGTGGAAGGCAAAGGAAAAGGCGGCACCTTCTTCACAGGGCTGCAGGATGGAGTGAGTGCAAGCAGGGGAATGCCAGGTGCTTATAAAACCATCAGATCTCCTGAGACGCACTCACTACCACGAAAACAGCATGGGGAAAACTGCCTCCATGGTCTGATCACCTCTACCTGGTCCTGCCTTTGACACATGGGAATTGTTAAAGCATGTGCTCTGATTGAAGAGACCCCCCACCCCCGCCCCTTCCAAACAGGGTTTGTGTGAGCAACATGGCTGCTTATTCACCTGGGTGCGGCTAAGTCTGAAAAGAGAGTCAGCAGAGGGCAGTGGCATGGGAGTTTGTTTTATAGGTTTAGGATAGGCAGTGGAAAGTTACAGAAGTTATAGTTAAGAGTGGTTTTTGCAAGCTGGGCGGGGGTCATAGGGTCTGGAGTCAGGAGGTTGACCAAGGTCGGTTACAAAGTCCAATTGCTTTATCAATTGAAGAGGGCATAAGAAACAATAGAGAATGCCTCAAAGTTAAGTAGGTGCCACAGGAGTTGATCATTTCTTCTCCTTTTGTGGTTTTCAGACTTTCTAGTTCCAGGAGGCCATCCAGAGGTGTATATGCAGGTCATGGGTTGCCATGACTCAATTTAGGGTATGGCCTATCGTGCAGCCAGTTGGCCTAAAAGACCTTACATTCCTGTCTTTTTATATTAGTAATATAAAGGAAAAAGAAATGAAGAGTGGAGGGCAGTGGAATATTAGGAAGGCCGGCATGGAGGGGAGGGGGCGATGTTTTTCAGGGCTTCTTCCAGTGGGATTGGGGCAACATGGAAACCTAAAAATGGGAAAGAGTTTAGATTGCTGGGAGATCTTGGGGCAAGGGATGATACTGTGGGTTTGTTAGAAGGAGGATTTGTCATATTGACTGAGTGGTTATGGCTTGTATACGATTTTGTAGGAATTGAGAAATTAATTGGAAAACACAAGGTTCAAATAAGAGAAAGAAAAAGATAGGTATCAGAGGACTAAGGATTGGAAGAAGCCATGACTCCCCGTTAGAGAGTGTCCAGCCAGTCCAGCCAGGTCCAGAATAACTATTTGCCTGATTAACGAGCTCTGAAGCTCTGTGTTTGAATCTACTGATGGCATCGTATACAAGGCCGGACTGGTTTACACACAACATTCTTTATTTAGGAATAGGTAAAGACCTCCTTTTTCAGCAGTCAGTGAATCAAGACCTCTGCTGTTCTGGAGGACAACTGTGGCTAGGGAATTTACTTGAGCTTGAAGAAGGGATAGCGATTGAGTTAATTCTGCAATACTAACTGAGAAATCATTAGAGAGGCTACAGAAGGTGACGATTCAGGTGGTAGGCCTGCTATGCCTGTGCTGAGTGCAGTAGTAATTCCTAACCCTACAAGTAAGGGGATCAATGGAATGAATGACCCGCTTGTGTTGTGTTGGGACTACAAGGGGACCAGGGAAGCTTTTGTCTCTGTTGGCAAACTGAATTTTGGGAGTAAGGAAAAGTAGGGTAAAAGTGTCTGTCCAGTTGGTGGGAAGGCAGATGTAAGAAGAAGAACCACAGAGGAAAGAAGTCCTTGGCTTAGACAGAACTGGAAGTGTAAACTGAAAAGATGAGAAAGTGTTCTGAGGGGCTGGGGCTTTGGACCCAAATGCCAAGGGAACCGGCAAGGACTGCAGCTGTTAAAGGTTGTAGCAGGACTTGGTAGGGTAACTGTGGTGGGAGAGCTTTTGTTTTCATGGTGTAAGAGGAAGCATGTGTTATCTATAACTAACCATTCACTTTCACTAACAAGATTGGGTATGAGCAGACAGGAAGAGGGGTCCAGAGGAGAGCCTGAGGAGCAAGGGGAGGGCAGCCCAGGGTAAAGTGAGAGACCGGGCAAATGCCTACCTAGGCAAAACCTGCTATTGGCGTTTTTAAGGCTGCTAGGACTAAGGGAGGGCTTTTCTGTAATGCGCAGTGTGTATGCTCCTATTTTTTGGTTAACGTGGATAGCAGGGCTCTTGAGGTGAAGTGTAAAGTAACACAAAGAGGGCAAGAGATTTCCTAGGGGGATTCTGGTGGGGGATTGTCATGAAATGCACAACAGAGCTATGATAGCAATTGTGGTTTGTGTGGTTAGCGGTCGAGAATGGGGCTGTGGAGTTGACATAGGGGAAAAGATGACATAGGTAGGTGTGTAGATGAGCAGCAGCCTGTTGGGATGTCTCTGTTGACTCTGTCTGGGAGGCAGAGGAGTGGGGTGTTGAAGGAAGTCTGTAGGTGTAGAGAAACAGGAGAGTTCATCCAGCTGTTCAGTAGGGCGGGATTGGCTGTGTAGTGGGATGAGGAGGGGGAAATGCATAGCCAGCAATCTCTGGCTAAGGAAGGGTTCGAGTTGGCTAGGAGAGAGTGGGTTAGGTTTATGTTATGTTGGAGTTAATCAGGGAGAGGTAGAGGGTAACAGGAGAACCAGGAGCAATATTAAGAGTGAGTGTAAAAGAAAAGAAGATGACTTCATTAAGGTGGAAGAACTGGAGAGTTCCTTGACACTGAAGATCAATCAACCACTCTAAAAGAGAGTCGAGGGTGGCAGCCTGGGGATAAAACCACGAATATCCGCTGTAATTGCCTGAAGGAAAAGTGTAAACCGGCAGTGTAAATAAAAAAGAGCATTTAAGTTTCTTCAGAAATTCAAGTGAGCTTTAGAGACATTGGGGAGAGTACTTGTGACTTCCAAGAGGAGGTGGAGGAGTCAGGCTGGCTGTCTGATGGGCACAGCTTCATCCTGGAGCTGAGAACCCATTGGTGTCCATCTTGCAGGCAGACAGCAGTTGGGGTGCTGCAGACAGCCAGGAAGAGACCTGTCCACCGAGGCTGCAGAGACCGGGGGGTTAGGCTTCTAACTAGGACTGACCTTACGGCGACGTTATTTTCGTATGGCTGGGTATCTGGAGTGGGTAAGAGGAAATTAGCAGCCTAGCAGATTTCATGTCTGGCCTGTTGGAGGACTGGAAGGTAATCACCAAGAGGACTGGTGTCTGAAATGAGGTTAGGCCCAAGCAGAAAGGTGTGGCCATATAGGATTTCAAAGGGGGTATACCCTGTGGGTTCTTTAGAAGCGGCTGGAATCCTGAGTCCCTCTGCAATGGAAAACTCCAGCCTTGGCTGGGAGGTGAGTGGCCTTAAGGAGGGCCTTTATTAAGGGGACATTGATAACAGAGGACTCCTGCAGGGTGAGAAAACCTCTTTCTGCCCATATGGCAGTATGGTGGTGTAGGATGTGGAAGGCATATTTAGAGTCAGTATAGATATTAACATGTAGTCCTTTGGCAAGAGTAAGAGCAGGGGTTAAGGCAATCAGTTGAACTTACTGAGAAGTGGTGGAAGAGGGGAGTGTGGCAGCCTCGATAATAGATGAACAGGATACAACAGCATAGCCAGCTTTGGCCAGTGCCAACCGACTGGGCTTAGAGGAACTGCCATCAGTAAACCATGTGTGGTCTGGGTCTAGAATAGGAAAAAGAGAAATATGGAAAAATGGGGAGGATGCTACATCGATTAGGGAGATACAGTCATGGGGTTCAGGGTACATGTTAGGTATTAAATGAGAGGCTGGGTTGAAGTCAGGACTGAGAGCAATGGTTATTGTGGGTGTTTCAATGAATAGTGAATGGAGTTGGAGGAAGCAAGGGGTGAAAAGTGTGTGTGAGGTGTGAAGAGGAAACTAAACTTTGGAGGTTGTGAGAGCTATAGAGGGTAGTGGGGCATAGCCTATGCTTTTGAGGGATTTTAAGAGTATCAGGGTGGCAGCTACTGCTGAGTGTGGGCATGGAGGCCAGCCCAGGTCTGTGAGGTTATAATGTTTGGATAAAAAGGCTACAGGCCATGGGCCTGGCTCCTGTGTAAGAATTCCGATGGCACAGCCTTTTATTTCTGCTGTGTAGAAAGAGAAGGGTTGAGAGGAGTTAGGGTGTGCTAAAGTAGGAGCAGTCTCTAAGGCCTTTTTTGGAGAATGAAAGGAAGAAGGAGAGGGGAGGATTTTTGGTCTGTGGGGTTAGATAGGTTTCCTTTTGTACGTTTATAAAGCGGTTTGGTGAGGAGGGCAAAACCTGGTATCCAGAGGCAAAAGTATTATACAACACTTAGGAAGGAGCGAAGTTGTTTAGTGGATGAGGTTGGGGTTTGGGAAATTAACTGGATATGATTGGCAGGGAGAGCACGTGTATGCTGATGAGCGATTATACCGAGATGGCTAATGAATGAGGAAGAAATTTGGGAGTTAGAAAAAAGGGCATTTGAGGTCAAGAACAGAATAGTGAGTTGTGGAAGACGATATGGAAGATAGGAGGGTGTAGGGGTTTAGCACTACAGGACAGATGGAGAGTACAACCTGACTTATGAGGCAGAAGTCTTAGACTAGTCTGCAGAATTTGTCTGGTTTTCTGACAGCCAGGATAGGGGAATTGAAGGAGCGTTTGTAGAAATTAAAAGGCCATGTTGTAGTAAGGCTTTAGGTCTTTTAATGCTTGTGCTGGGATGGTATACTGGAGCTGGGTGGGGTAAGGGTGGTTAGGTTTTAATGAGATGGCAAAAGGTAAGTGAACAAGGGATGGGGAGGTGGTGTCCCACACCCTAGGGTTAAGGTAGCAGGACTAAGGGGAGCTATTAAGGGAGGTACAGATTTGGGGAGGAGGGCGGCAATGCAGTGTGGATGTAGGCCAGGAATAGTGAAAGAGGCAGATGATTTTGCTAGGATATCTCGGCTTAACAGGGGACCTGGACAAGTGGGGATGATTAGGAAAGAACGTGGAAAGGAGTGCTGGCCTAATTGACGCCAGACTTGGGGAGTTTGGAGAGGCCTGGAGGCCTTACCGTCAATTCCCACAGCAGTTATGGAGGCCAAGGAGATGGATCCTTGAAAAGAAGGCAGCGTGCAGTGGGTGGTCCCTGTGTTGACTAAGAAGGGAATGGACTTACCCTCCACCGTAAGAGTTGGCTGAAGCTCCGTGTCCTTGACGATCAGGGGGCTTCCGAGGTTTTTGGAAAGCATCAATGTTCAGCCACTAAGCCGAGGAGATCAGGGAAAGAGTCAGCCTGAGGACTGTTGAGTTGGGCTCTTGGAGCCTTAGAGACAGCATTTTGAATCAGGTAGTCCGATTTCCAGTGGGGTCCCACACACATGGGACACAGCTCAGGAGCAATCTCGGGCTGCAGCTCCTCCTTGGCCCAGTGGCCAGGCTTCCGACAACTGAAGCAAGATCTGGGAGGGGCGGCCGGACGCTGCAGTCTGGGCATTTTTAAGTCTTTGTGAGCCGATGGTATGGCTGGGGTTTGTCTCCAGCAGAGGCAGCATCTGCAGTTTTGAGATGCACTGCCGCCAGGCAGCTTCTTCCTGTTATTGAATACCTTGAAGGTGAGGTTGATTAATTCCTATTGTGGGGTTTGAGGGGCAGATACTAATTTCTGTAGCTTTTTTTAAATGTCAGGGGCTGAATGGGTGATAAAATGCATATTAAGCATTTTTCAGGCTTGAGAGTAGAAGTAAGGATGACATTTAAGTCACTACAGGTGAGGTGGGTTAAGTATTGGAGGATCTGATGAAAAGGAGCCTAACCATTGGCTGATTTGAGAAAGGTGGCATAAAGAGAAAGGAACGTGCACCCTAACTATGCCTTTGGCTCCAGCCTCCTCTCGAAGGCGGAATTGTTGGGCAGGGGTGGAAGAGTCAACTGAGGGACTAAACTGTAAGCCAGACCAGGTATGAGGTGGGGGCAGAGGAAGAGGAAGGAGGCTCTGGGGTCGAGGGGGCGGGGTCGGTATTAAGACCTGGATTAGGGTCTGGTTCAGATGTTTGGGAAGGAGAAAGTTCGAAAGGGTGGATGATAAGGAGGATTCTGTGGCTGGCAAAGGCAGGAGGGGCAGACGGAAGGGAGAGACAGAAAATTTTGGATGGGTTGCATTGAGAGCAGAGATTATGGAGGGATTAGAGTGTAAAAAAAATACCTGGACGTCGGGCACCTGAGACCATTTGTGCGTTTATTGACAAAAGTTGGCTAGGTCTCATAGAATAGACAGGTTTAAAGTGTCATTTTCTGGCCATTTGGAACCATAGTCTAATTTGTATTGAGGCCAGACCATGTTACAGAAAAGAAAATGAGATGTTTAGGTTTCAGACAGGGCGACAATTGAAGAGATTTTAGGTTTTTTAAGACGCAGCCTAGAGGAGAAGACAGACGGATAGAGGGCGGAATATTGCCCATAGTGAAGGACATAGTTTCAAGGAAAGGAGTAGAGGAGAGAGTAGGAGAAGCAGTGAGCAAAACTACCAGGGTTTTCCGTAGACGTCCCTGACTGTTCCTGGGTTGTCACGTGGGTGAGTGATCAAGGCAGGCTTCCCCGCCATGGACCAGATTGACCGGACACCAAGGGAAGACTGTCTTCCCGAGTCCATGAGTGACATCGAAGTTCTTGAAAGAGAGGGAGAGTCTTGTCTCCTCTGTCTCTACATGGATAAAGAGTGTCTCCTTTGTCTCTACTAGAAGGAGAAAGATGTAAAGGAAAAGAGAGAGTGAGAGAGGGAGACACTTGTCTCCTTTTCTCTACCTAGAAGGAGAATGATTTAAAGGAAAAGAGAAATAAAGGAGAGACTGGTCTCCTTTTCTTTAAAGGAAAAGAGGAAGAGGGAGAGGCTTGTCTCTTTCTCTGAAGGAAAAGAGAGAGAGGGAGAACTTGTCTCCTCTTCCCTGAAGGAAAAGAGAGAGAAAGAGGGGGAGACTGCTTACCCGATGTGAAGCTGGCGACAGAGCTAATAGGCATGCTAAGCGTGAGCTGCTGGGCTGATTTGGCGTGTTGAGGTCTTGGGTGGGTCTCTACGCAGAGTGGGATAGGGGACAGTGGACTGGTCTCCCCAAATGAGTGTCTCTGTCCCAGGATTCCAGCACCAAATGTTAAAATGTGCGCTCCAAACGAAGAGACCCCAAACAGGTTTTTGTGTGAGCAATACGGCTGTTTATTTACCTGGGTGCAAGGGGGCTGAGTCTGAAAAGAGAGTCAGCAGAGGGCGGTGGAATATGAGTTGGATTTATAGGTTTGGGATAGGCAGTGGAAAGTTACAGAAGTTATAGTTTAGGGTTGTTTTTGCAAGCTGGGAGGGGCTTGTAGGGTCTGGAGGTCCCGTGAGATTGACCAAGGTCAGTTACAAAGTCCAATTGCCTTATCAATTGAGACGGGAATAAAGAACAATAGAGAATGTCTCAAAGTTAATTAGGTGCCACAGGGGTTGGTCATTTCTTCTCGTTTTGTGGTTTTTCAGTTCCTTCAGACATTCTAGTTTCAGGAGGCCATCCAGGGGTGTACCGTAGGTCACGGGTTGCCATGGCTCGACTTAGGGATGGCACATCGTGAAGCCAGTTAGCCTAAAAGACCTTATGGGAATTACAATTCAAGATGAGATTTTGAGTGGAGACACAGTCAAATCATATCGCCCTTTGAGGTTCATATCTCAATTATGGCGGAGAAGTAAGTTTAATCTGACTTCTTCAATCTGCTTAAGAAGTATACAATGATGGTGGAGGTACATAGTGATGGGCGTTTATCGGGATATGCAAGGTGTGTGATTACATGTGAAATTGCCAACTACATGCTTAACTCAGAAAACTCTTTAGTCTTCAACAATAAACTCAACATATTATTATGCTGAGGAGGAAAATAAAATGAAAGTCTTTATTAAGGGAAATGACCAAAACTACAATTAATTTTTTATGTGTTATGGCAGATGGATGAATCAGTTAGCAATAGCTATGTAACAAACCATTCAAAACTGCACGTCTTAAACCGGTATTTACTTATAACATTGTAGGTTTTTATGGGCATGTCTGCGGATAAGAACCTGTCTTAGCTGGTCTTGGCTGGGCTTGCTGATGACTCTTGGGTCAGCTGACAGGTCAGGTTTGGACAAGATGATTTGGAATAACCTTAGCTGGATCATTTAGGATGACCTCATTTCTGTTGCATATATTCTCCCATCTTCCAGAATATTAGTCTGAATTTATTCTCATTCTGGAGGAGGGTACAAAGAGGAAGAGAAAGAGTATAAAGAAGAATGTAATGCTTCTTAAAAGCTAGGCTCAAAACTACATTTACCATTACTTCTGATAAATTATATCAGCCGGTAAAATTCACACAGCAAGCTTAGATTCAAAACAATATGTAAAAAGAATAAAACTCCAACTCTTGAAGTGAGGAGCTACAAAATTACATTTCCAATAGTGCAGAAACTGGAAGGAATAATGAACTGGTAGGCTGACATGGTACAACCTCAGTCAACCAAAATGAGGTCTTAGCAGCAAGGAAATACTTGCTGCTTTAATACAATTCTTTATGTTCCAACCAGTTTAGTTGCCAAGTAACTTGATGTGTGGGATGAAACATGCTATTTTTATTTCAACTTTAGTTTTTTTTGTTGTTGTTTTTCATTTGTAAAGCAAGCAGGCTAGGTAGATCCTACTTTATGTTTTCAAACAAAATCCTTCTCACTCCAAAGAGATTCTTCCATAACTCTTTGGGAGCTGAGATGGGAGTGGTGCCTTCTTTCTCCTTGCTTCTCAAAAATCATTGACTCAAATGACTCTAATTTCTTCCCTCCCTCCCTCCCTCTTTCCCTCTCTCCTTCCTTCCTTCCTTCTCTCTCTCTTGAGCCACACAAGTGTTAAAAAATTGTTTCTTCGTTAAGAACTTAATATTAATCTTAAACTTTTTACTTTATAAACTTTTTATTGCCTAACATTTTTGACTCTTATAACACTTAGATTAAAATACAAACACATTGTACAACTGTTAAATACATTTTCTTTCTTTTTATCCTTATTTTATACTTTCATTTATACTTATATTTTATTTTTAAAATTTTGTTAAAAATTAGGACACAACCACACACATTAGCTTAAGTTTACAGACTGTCAGGCTACTCAATATAACTGTCTTCCACCTCCAAATGTTGTCTCTCTGGAAGGTCTTTAAGGATGGTAAGGAGCTGTCATCTCCTATAGTAGCAATGCCTTCTTCTGGGATACTTGCTGTGGTATCACAGGCAGGTCCCACAACAAATATCCCAGAAGAAGGCATTGTTACCATTATTCTAAAGTGCACTCCTTCCACTGGAAGGAGTGCACTTTAGAATAATGATAAAAAGTGTCTAATAGCAAATACAAAAACCAGTAACATAGTTATTATCATTATTAAGTATTACATATCGTACATACTTGTATGTGCTTACATTTATGCCTTTGGCAGTGTAGTAGGTTTTTTACATTAGCATCCCCATCAATATGTGAGTAATGTGCTGCACTAGGACCTTACAACAGATACGGTGTCACCAGGTGACAGGAATTTTGCAGATCCATTATAATATTATGGGACCATCATCATATATGTGGTCTGTCATTGACTGAAAGTAATTATGCAGGGCATGACTGTATTATGCATGAATGAATGAATGCATGAATCATTGTGCTAAGAAACAATAAAAGGCTTTTAAATATGGATGTGCCAAAGTTTTAGTAGTGCTTTAAAAAAATATATTTGAGAGTTTGAAGGACAGATCGAGGGAGATTCAACCTAATGTCAAGGACGTCCATATGGAGGTAATCCATAATCCATTACAGAGAGGCTAAGCATCTTAGTTAAGGCAGTAGTAATTATTTGTCTTTAGGAAAATTCAGATTAAATTCACAATGAGATACTACCATACATCTAACAGAATGATTATTAAAAAGAGAGAGAGAGAGAAAGAAATTTCCAGTTGCTATAAGTTCTTGCAACTACATGTAGTTGCTGATGAAAATGCAAATTGGCACAGCCACTTTGGAACACAGGTTTATAGTTTATTTTAAAATTATACACACACCATATAGCCAAACAATTTCACTTCTAGATATTTACTTTAGAGAAATAAAAACTTACGTTCACACGAAAACTCATTTGCAAATATTTAGAGCAACTTTACTCATAATTGTCAAAAACTGGAAACAACTCAAATTTCTTTCAACCAATGAATGGCTAATCAAGCTGATATATACATAAAATGGAATGCTAATTAACTATAAAAAGTAAGCTTTTGATACACAGAACAACATGCATGAATTGCAAATGTATTTTACTAAGTGAAGGAAGCCAGATCCAAAAGGCTACATATATTCATGATTTCCAGGAAATTCTGGAAAAGGCAATATTATAGGGACAGAAAACACCTCAGTGTTTGACAATTGCCAGGAGGTAGTAGTGGGGGGAGGGGTTGACTATAAAAGGATAGGGGAAGTTGGAAAGGATGATGAAAACCTTCTAAATCTTGGCTATGTTAGTCTTCATTAAAAACTGGATATGTTGTTCAACATTCACAAAACTGAACACTTTTCAAAAATCAAGGGATTGTACTGCTTTTTGAAGCAAGAACTTATAAAATTTCAGGTTAAAATTTATGGTCTCACTCTGTACTTTTCTAAATTTCTTTTTAATTAATCAGTGGATCTTATTTAACACTAACTTTGCTATTTAAATTAAAGTCAAGATGTTTGATATATAAACATTTGAGCCTGAATAAATTAGAGAGTTCTAAAAACCAGTATGGATTTGTTATGAAGATTTTTGAATAACATAGTTTGTTCATAATAGAAATTTAAAATTAAACATGGCATGGGCTCACCGTGTTCTAAATAAAATGAATAAAAAAGACACCTACCTGTTTAATTACAAAGACAAAGAAATTATAATGAGCACTAGGAATTGAGAAATAAAACTAGGGCTGCTTTGTGATAATAAAATATTTTTAGAAAATGAAGAAAAATTATTTACAAACTATAGATAAAAATAAAGATTGCACTTTAATAATTTTATGTAAAATAGGATAGGTAAAGTTATGTTTCTTATGGAGAAAAATTTGAAAAATTAAAAAGTAATAAAATATAAGGTTTAGAGCATTTTTCAATGTAAAAGATGGAAATTTGGAGAAACTGGGGACTCATTTGTACATTTGCAAGTTAAAGGCGTTAGAGTTGACTACGTCCAAGAACAAGGTAATATATAAGCACAAGAGAAAATAAGTATAAGTAAAGGATCTCGGAGAGAAATACATTTGTGTGTGTGTGTGTGTGTGTGTGTGTGTAGGCATTGGTAAAGGAAAAAACAATGTGGCTAAAGAAGAAAAATGACAATTGCGGTAATGAAAATATATTTAATTAAATATGAAAAATAATATTTTTATATTCCATTTTTTATTTAATCTTTCTAAACACATATGGGAAAATCAGGTGACAGAGTCTTAATGACTAGTAAATAGCAGAGGTAGGAATGGAATTTGTCTGTGTGGTACCCAAAATTTTATCCTCTCTTTTTAACACCATTTTCCTAAGATAAATGATGCATGGTTGGTGTTTTATTATATTTGTGTATCAACAGATTCTTCATTGACAGTTGGGAGAAAAAAAATAGTCTACATGCCATAATCTAAATAATAGTGGAGATTTTATTTTTTATTAGAAGTAGAAAATTAAATGTATGTAATAGTTTTAGTTCTTAACCACAATTACCTATTTTCTCCTCAAATACTCAAATATTTATCTGCCTCTCAGTTCCAATTTACGCAACAGCAACAACAAGCAATCCTCTCATCTTGTGTCACATGACTACTTAGAGAAATACAGACACTTCTTCAACATCTGTGCTATTTAAAGAATATCATCTCCTCAACCTTCCACCTCCCTCTCCTGTAAGCTAGTGGATTAAGATGAATGACAGATCTGTTGGGGTGTAAAACAATTTTTCAAGGATTCAGATTCATGAATCATTCATGTATTCTCAATATTTTAAATACGTAAAAGAATGAGTAAGGAGTACAAATAGCTTCGTGAGCTTGGCTCTACATTTCTGGTTACAGAGCAAGAGAGAAGGTATTCATTTTAGGTTAAATACATCACTAATAGCATGTCAGATCTATTGAGGCAATTAAATATAACAAACCCCAGACTACTAATCCCACTGCCCACATCCTACCTTTTGGGAAATTGAATAGAAAAAAAGATATTTTCTTTTAATGATCTTTCACTTTAACAAATGTTAATTCAATCTTTCAATAAGGAAAGCATACACACTTCCTAGTCTTTGTTCCTCCCTGATTAATTTTCATCAGAAAATCTTAATGTAATATGAATTTAAAATAATCTATTTGGCAATAAAGAAAAAAGTTTAAAAAATAATTTCATGAATTTTACAATTGGCATGCAGCATGTAGAACACATATTGATAAAGAAATTTGACATAAAATCCAGTGCTTAGGAATGCATAAAAGCAACAGATTCAGAACTGAAATATAATATATACAGTTATTTCTCTAAAATTTTTCTATTCCTTACAGAAGCAATTATATAGTGACCATAAGTCGAGTATCAGGTCATTACATTTTTTTTAAATTGTACTTTAAGTTCTGGGGTACATGTGCAGATCTTGCAAGATTGTTGCATAAGTACACACATGCCATGGTGGTTTGCTGTCTCCATCTCTCCGTCACTTACATCAGGCATTTCTCCCAGTTTTATCCCTCCCCAACTTCCCAGCCCCCTGCTGTCTTTCCTCTAGCCACCCACCCCCCAACATACCCCAGTGTCTGATGTTCCCCTCCCTGTGCCCATGTGTTCTCATTGTTCAACACCCACCTATGAGTGAGAACATGTGGTGTTTGGTTTTGTGTTCTTATGTCAGTTTGTTGAGAATGATGGTTTCCAGATTCATCCATGTCCCTACAAAGGACACAAACTCATGACTGCATAGTATTCCATGGTGTATACGTGCCAATTTTTCTTTGTCCAGTCTCTCATCAGTGGGAATTTGAGTTGGTTCCAGGTCTTTGCTATTGTAAACAGTGCCACAATGAACATACTTGTGCATGTGCCTTTATAATAGAACAATTTATAACCCTTTGGGTATACACCCAGTAATGGGATTGCTGATTCAAATGGAATTTCTATTTCTAGGTCCTTGAGGAGTTGCCACATTGCCTTCCACAATGATTGAACTAATTGGCCATCCCACCAACAGTGTAAAAGTGTTCCTATTTCTCCACACCCTCTCCACCATCTGTTGTCTCCAGATTTTTTATGATCACCATTGTAGCTGGCATGAGATGGTATCTCAACGTGGTTTGGATTTGCATTTCTCTAATGATCAGTGATGAACATTTTTTCATATGTTTGTTGGCCTCATCGATGTCTTCTTTTGTAAAGTGTCTGTTCATATCCTTTGCCAGCTTTTGAATGGGTTTGTTTTATTTTCTTGTAAATCTGCTTTAGTTCTTTGTAGATTCTGGTTATTAGCCCTTTGTCAGATGGGTAGATTGCAAAAATCTTTTCCCATTCTGTTGGTGGCCTGTTCACTCTAATGATTCTTTCTTTTCCTGTGTGGAAACCCTTAAGTTTATTTAGATCCCATTTTTTTATTGTGGCTTTTGTTGCATTGCTTTTCGTGTTTTAGTCATGATGTCCTTGCCTATGCCTATGTCCTGAATCGTTTTGCCTAGCTTTTCTTCTAGGGTTTTCTTGGTGTTAGGTCTTATGTTTAAATCTTTAATCCATCTGGAGTTAATTTTAGTGTAAGCTGTAAAGAAGGGGTCCAGTTTCAGCTTTCTGCACATGACTAGCCAGTTTTCCCAACACCATTTCTTAAACAGAGAATCTTTTCCCCATTGCTTGTTTTTGTCAGGTTTCTCAAAGATCAGATGGTTGTAGACGTGTGGCATTGCTTCTGAGGCCCGTGTTCTGTCCCACTGGTCTGTATCTCTGTTTTGGTACCAGTACCATGCTATTTTGATTACTGTAGCCTTGTAGTATAGTTTGAAGTCAGGTAGTGTGATGACTACAGCTTTGTTCTTTTTGCTTAGAATTGTCTTGGCTATGTGGGCCCTCTTTTGGTTCCATATGAAGTTCAAAGTGATTTTCTCTAGTTCTGTGAAGAAGGTCAATGGTAAATTGATGGAGATTGCATTCAATCTATAAATTACTTTGGGCAGTATGGCCATTTTCACAATATTGATTCTTCCCAATCATGAGCATGGAATGTTTTTCCATCTGTGTCCTCTCTTATTTCCTTGAGCAGTGGTTTGTAGCTCTCCTTGAAGAGGTCCGTTACATCCTTTGTTAGTTGTATTCCTAGGTATTTTATTCTTTGTAGCAATTGTGAATGGGAGTTCACTCATGATTTGGCTCTCTGTCTGTTATTGATGTATAGAAATGCTTGCAATTTCTGCACATTAATTTTATATCCTGAGACTTTGCTGAAGTTGCTTATCAGCTTAAGGAGATTTTGGGATGAGATAACAGATCTTCTAAATATATAATCATTTCATCTGCAAATAGAGACAATTTGAATTCCTCCTTTCCTAATTAAATACCCTTCGTTTCTTTTCCTTGCCTGATTGCTCTGGATCGAAATTCCAATACTATATTGAATACAAGTGGTGAGAGAGGGCATCCTTGTCTAGTGCCAGATTTCAAAGGGAATTCTTCCAGTTTTTGCCCATTCAGTATAATATTGGCTGTGGGTTTGTCACAAATAGCTTTTATTATTTTGAGATACACTCCATCAGTACCTAGTTTATTGATGGTTTTTAGTATAAAGGGCTGTTGAATTTTGTCAAAGGCCTTTTCTACATCTATTGAGATAATCATGTGGTTTTTGTCTTAGGTTCTGTTTGTGCAATGGATTGTGCTTATAGATTTGTGTATATTGAACGAGTCTCGAAATCCCAGAATGAAGCCTACTTGATCATGAGCTTTTTGGTGTGCTATTGCATTCAGTTTGCCAATATTTTACTGAAGACTTTTGCACTGATGTTCATCATGGATATTGGCCTCAAGTTTTCTTTTTTAGTTGTGTCTCTACCAGGTTTTGATATCAGGATGATATTGGTCTCATAAAATGAGTTAGGGAGGATTCCTTCTTTTTGTATTGTTTGGAATAGTTTCAGAAGGAATGGTACCAGCTTCTCCTTGTACATCTGGTAGAATTTGACTGTGAACCCTTCTGGACCTGGACCTTTTTTGATTGGTAGGCTATTATTGCTGCCTCAACTTCAGACCTTGTTATTGGTCTATTCAGGGTTTCAGCTTCCTCCTGGTTTAGTCTTGGGTGGGTGCAGGTGTCCAGTAATTTATCCATTTCTTCCAGATTTACTCGTTTATATGCATAGAGTTGCTTGTAGTAATCTCTGATGGTAGTTTGTATTTCTGTGGGATTGGTGGCGATATCCCTTTTATCATTTTTTTATTGCATCTATTCAATTCTTCTCTCTTTTCTTTTTTATTAGTCTGGTTAGTGGTCTGTCTATCTTGTTGATCTTTTCAAAAAACCAGCTCCTGGATTTACTGAGTTTTTAAAAGGCTTTTCGTGTCTCTATCTCCTTCAGTTCTGCTTTGATCTTAGTTATTTCTGGTATTCTGCTAGCTTTTGAGTTTTTTTGATCTTGCTCCTCTAGTTCTTTCAATTTTGTAGATAGATTGTAGATTTTAGATCTTTCCTTGCTTCTCATGTGGGCATTTATTGCTATAAATTTCCCTCTAGGCACTGCTTTAAATATGTCCCAGAGATTCTGGTACATTGTATCTTCATTCTTGTTAGTTTCAAAGAACATATTTATTTCTGCCTTCCCTTCACTTTTTATCCAGTCGTCTTTCAGGAGCAAATTGTTCCATTTCCATCAAGTTATATGGTTTTGAGTGAGTTTCTTAATCCTGAGTTCTAATTTGATTGCAGTCTGAGAGACTGTTTGTTATGTTTTTCATTCTTTTGCATTTGCTGAGGAGTGATTTACCTCCAACTATGTGGTCAATTTTACAGTAAGTGCGATGTGGTGCTGAGAAGAATTTATATTCTGTGGATTTGGGGTGGAGAGTTCTATAGATGTCTGTTAGGTCCGCTTGGTCCAGATGTGGGTTCAAGTCCTAGATATCCTTGTTTTCTGTCTTATTGATTTGTCTAATATTGACACTGGAGTGTTGAAGTCTCCCACTATTATTGTGTGGGAGCCTAAGTCTCTTTTTAGGTCACTAAGAACTCGCTTTATTTATCTGGGTGCTCCTGTATTGGGTGCATATATCTTTAGGATCCTTAGCTCTTCTTGTTGCATTGATCCTTTTACCATTATGTAATGCCCTTCTTTGTCTCTTTTGATCTTTGTTGATTTAAAGTTCATTTTATCAGAGACTAGGATTGCAACTCCTGCTTTTTTTTGCTCTCCATTTGCTTGGTAAATCTTCTTCCTTCCCTCTATTTTGAGTCTATGTGTGTGTTTGATTTAAGATGATTCTCTTGAATAGAGCACACATATGGGTCTTGGCTTTTTATCCAGTTTGTCCATCTGTGTCTTTTGACTGGGGCATTTAGGCCATTTACATTTAATGTTAACATTGTTATGTGTGAATTTGATCCTGCTATTTTGTTACTGGCTGGTTGTTTTGCCTGTCAGTTGATGCAGTTTCTTCATTGCATTGTTGGTCTTTACCATTTGTACCTTTTTGCAGTGGCTGGTATTGGTTGTTCCTTTTCACATTTAGTGCTTCTTTCAGGGGCTCTTGTAAGGCAGGCCTGGTGGTGATGAAATCTCTCAGCATTTGCTTTTCTGTAAATCATTTTATTTCTCCTTCACTTATGACACTTAGTTTGGCTGGATATAAGATTCTGGGTTGAAAGTTCTTTTCTTTAAGGATGTTGAATATTGGCCCCACTCTCTTCTGGCTTGAAGGGTTTCTGCCAAGAGATCTACTGTGAGTCTGATGGACTTCCCTTTGTGGGTGACCCGACCTTTCTCTCTAACTGCCCTTAGCATTTTTTCCTTCATTTGAACCCTGGTGAATCTGATGATTATGTGCCTTGGGGTGCTCTTCTTGAGGAATATCTGCGTGG
Organism: Cheracebus regulus; assembly: GCA_963574635.1. Classification (NCBI taxonomy): domain Eukaryota; kingdom Metazoa; phylum Chordata; class Mammalia; order Primates; family Pitheciidae; genus Cheracebus; species Cheracebus regulus. The sequence goes on along the minus strand of CAUYQU010001941.1, from coordinate 6,656 downwards.
TGTTCTCTGTATTTCTTGGATTTGAATGTTGCCCTGCCTTGCTAGGTTGAGGAAATTCTCCTGGATAATATCCTTAAGAGTGTTTTCCAGCTTGGATTCATTCTCCCCAACACATTCAGGTACACCAATCAAGCATAGATTAGGTCTTTTCACATAATCTCATATTTCTTGAAAGCTTTGTTCACTTTTTTTTTCACTCTTTTTTCTCTAATCTTGCCTTCTTATTTTATTTCATTGAGTTGATCTTCAATCTCTGATATCCTTTCTTTTACTTGATCAATTCAGCTATTAAAACTTGTGTATGCTTCATGTTCTAGTGCTGTGTTTTTTTTCAGCTCCATCAAGTCATTTATGTTCTAGTTAGCATTTTGTCTAATCTTTTTTCAAGGTTTTTAGTCTCTTTGCATTGGATTAGAACATGTTCCTTTAGCTCAGAGAAGTTTGTTATTACCCACCTTCTGAAGGATGCTTCTGTCAGTTCATCAAACTAATTCTCCATCCTGTTTTGTTCCTTTGCTGGTGAGAAGGTGTGATCCCTTGGAGGAGGAGAAGTATTCTGGCCTTATTATTTCATCCTTTTTGTGCAGGTTTCTTCCTATCTTTCTGAGTTTATCTACCTTTGATCTTTGAAGTTGGTGATTTCAGATGGAATCTCTGAGTAGACATCCTTTCTGTTGATATTGACTCTATTTCTTTTTGTTTTTTAGTTTTCTTTCTAACCTTCCCTCTGCTGTATGAGGCATTTTTTTTTTTGGGGGGGGTTATACAGGGGTCAGGGAGCTGCTTGAGGAGGCAGTCTGTCCCTCATCTGCCTGTGGAGGCACTGCTGGGCTGCCTTGGACTCAGCCCAACTGCTGTGTAGGCTTCTTCTCTGGCTTTGGTTTACACAGGTGATATTAGATCTACCTTCACAATGATGGATGCTCTTCCCCCTACAGAGCTCAATCGTCCCGGGTTGATCTTGAACTGATGTTCTGGCTGCAAAATTCTCAAGCAAGAGGACTTCAGTTTGCTGTTCTTTGTCGGAGTGGGACCTGCCACTCTGTATCATCTGTTTCCCTGCTTTCAGCTCTCCCTCTTTCTTGGGGGTGGGTAGATCCATCCCGCAAGCACTCTCGGCACTAGTCAAAACTTCCTCCCAGTTTTGTGCTGACAATTCTTGGTGCCAGGCCAGCCGGAGCTGTCGCTTAGATCTGTGTTGGTAACTCACAGTGCTTTTCAGCCCAGCGGCATTCTCCTGGACTGTGGGTTGAAAAGGGAATGAGAGAAGCGCAGTATCTGAACTGGAGTGCTGAGGGGTTAACGTCCCCAAACCTCCAGTCAATTGCACTTCCCGGGTGGGCAGCACCCCACCCTGCCTTGGTTCACCCTCCTTGGGCTACACCCTCTGTCCAACCAGTCCCATTGAAATGAACCTGGTACCTTGGTTGGAAATGTGGAGATCAGTTGCCTTCTGCATCTCTCTCACTGGAAACTGCACTCCGGAGCTGTTTCTATTCAGTCACCTTGGCGGAAGTCCCCCAGGTGATTACTTTTAAGGAAATCGAGAAGCCCTTAAATATAAAATTCTGTCCAATTATTTGAAAGCAAAAAACAGTGAAAACAGGAATGAGAACGTATCTTAGAATGTTGGGAAATCAAAGTGCTTTGTTGGGATTTCTTTACAACAACTCATTATAAATTGACTGCAAAAATAAGGACCTTGTAAAATTGCTGTTGGTAAAAAGCAGATAAATAAACACTGGAAAAATAGGAATGTATCATATGAGTATTAGAATAATGCCTTTCAGAGGTTTCTGAGGACTTACATTTAACCATGCAATTAACTGTCTATGGTTTTAATTTCCTAAGTTCAATTTTTGGCAACTCACAAGCTTCCTTGGAATTAACTTAGTACTCACTTATAAGACATTTTGTAAGTAATCTTGCATTTTAAGAACCTTTATTAAATGTTTAAATATGGTAAATAACCTTGATTCTCCTCTTATTTTTTTGGATTCTCTTTTTAATAAGTAATTAATTCTACCTTAACTGAAGTTAAATAACTATAAACTATAAAATAACTATTTTAGCAAAGAGTATAACACATAACTTCAAATTTTTATACATAAGCCAATTATTTATAATATGTGAATACATTTATAAATAAGGAAATGTTAATACAAAATTGAATTATAAGGAATTGCATCTGCATTTATGCTGCTGCAATAAAAGTAGAATTTCTTTTAAATCCAAATATTAATATTTGGCAATAATTCCCTGGGTAAATAGATATCCTTGACAATAAGCAGCATTTGATAGGTGGTTTTCAGAAGGCAGATTCACAATACCTCAAACTATCTAGAAACATATCACAGGAATAAAACATATGATAGGGAAATTTTCTACATTAAAATATTTTCTATTTAATAATATAGAGGAAACACTTCTACTATAAAAGCACCTAGAATGTCAAAAGCATACATCAAGAAAGATCCTTATAGACAGACAGCTTGACCAGGAATTTGAAATGCAGTTAGATAGATTCTCCCAGGGATGGAAGCAGGCTTATGAGAAATGTAGCTGTTTAGGTACATTGTATCCCAGAGACAGACCTTTCAGACAGAAGCAGCCTGAGGCATGGTGCTGAAGTGGAAAGTAGACTGCAGTGGCCTTGCATCTCTCTAATAAAGCACGTGTGTCTGGCTACAAGGAAGTTTCATCTTCTGATCACCTTCGCTTGCCCTCAACTGCAGTCCTCACATCTGCACTGTCAATGCGGAAGGCTGATGAACACGTCAAAGTTTATTGCTTAAATTGGTTCTTATATATCTCCCTATTACTGGCACACATATACTTTACTGTATATTTGTCTAAAATGTCTCATAAGCTACTTGCTTCTGTACTTAGTTTCATTTATCTTCAATATGAACATTGACTAACATAGTCGATGTTCTTTGCTATGCTTTAGCAAAGAAACTGGGGACATTTTGCCCCTGCCCAAAATATCTGTGGAACTTTGAACTTGAGAGACATTATTTAGGGTATCAGTAGAAGAAATTTCTAAGCAGTAAAGTGTTCAAGAGGAAGCAGAGCACAAAAGTTTGGAAAATTTGCTGCCTGAAAATGCAATAGAAAAGAAAAACCCATTTTCTGGGGAGAAATTAAAGACTGCTTCAAAAATTTGCATAAGTAATGAGGAGTCAAATGTTAATTACGAAGACAATGGGGAAAATGTCACCAGGACATGTCAGCGACCTTCCTGGCAGCCCTTCCCACACAAGTCTGGAGGACTAGGAGGGAAAATGGTTTCCCGTGCTGGGTCCAGGGCTCCCCTGCTGTGTGCACCCTCAGGACTTGGGACATCCCTTGGTCCTCTGCATCCCGTTACTCCAGCCATGGCTAAAAACAGCCAAGGTGCAGCTCAAGCTATTGCTTCAGAGGCTACAAACCTCAAGCCTTGCCAGCTTCCATGTGGTGTTGGTCCTGTAGGTGCAGAAAAGACAAGAATAGAAGTTTGGGGACCTCCACCTAGGTTTCAGAGGATGTATGTTAACACATGAATGTCCAGGCAGAAGTTTGCTGCAGGGACAAAGGCCTCATGGAGAACCTCTGCTAGGGTAGTGTGGAAGGGGCGTTAAAGCCCCCACACAGAGTCCCCACTGGGGCACTGCTTAGTGGAGCCGTAAGAAGAGGGCCACTGTCCTCCAGTCCCCAGAATGGTAGATCCACTGACAGGTTGCATCATGCACCTGGAAAAGCTACAGCCACTAAATGCCAGCCCATGAAAGCAGCCATCAGGGGGCTATACCCTGCATTGCCACAGGGATGGAACTGCCCAAGGCCATAGGAGCCCACCTTTTGCATCACCATGACCTGGATGTGAGACATGAAGTCAAAGGAGATCATTTTGGAGTTTTAAGATTTGATGGCCCCACTGGATTTTGGACTTGCATAGGGCCTGAAGCCCCTTTGTTTTAGCCAATTTCTCCCATTTGGAATAGTTGTATTTACTCAATGCCTGTACCCCTGTTGTATGTAGGAAGTAAACTAACTTGCTTTTGATTTTACAGGCCAGTAGGCAGAAGAGACTTGCCTTGTCTCAGATGATACTTTGGACTTGAACTTTTGAGTTAAGGCTGAAATGAGTTAAGACTTTGGAGGGCTGTTGGGAAGGTATGATTGGTTTTGAAATGTGAAGACATGATATTTGGAAGGAGCCAGGGACAGAATGATATGGTTTAGCTGTGCCCCCACCAAAAATCTAATCTTGAATTGTAATTCCTATGTGTCAAGGGTGGGACCAGGTGGAGGTAATTGGATCATGGAGGTGGTTTCTCCCATGCTGTTCTCATGACAGTGAGTGAGTCTCAGGAAATCTGATGGTTTTGTAATTGTCTGGCATTTCGCTTGCTTGTACTCACTCCATCCTGCTGCTCTGTGAAGAAGGTGACTGCTTCTCCTTTGCCTTCTGTCATGATTATAAGTTTCCTAAAGCCTTCTCAGCAAGGCAGAACTGTGAGTCAATTAAACCTCTTTCCTTTATAAATTACCCAGTCTTGGGCAGTTCTTTAGAGCAGCATGAGAATAGACTAATACAAAGGATAACCCAACTTTTCTTAAAAGGCAGCTAGAACTGTTTTGACAGAATAATGTTATCTGCTACATAACATCTGCTAAGCCCATTGTGGATGAAAATGCCACCATACACTGTCCTAAATTTGGCAATGCTAGTGCTATCCTGAGAGCTCCGACAGTCTCCACTGTATTCAGTTCAGCATGTAATGTATTCAGTTTCATTACATGCAGGCTTCTTGTGGGTACATGATAGGACCTTTGTTTCAGCCCTGCATCATGAATTGTTTCCTTGGAGACATTTGAAGTAAAAATTAAGATTTACTTTCAAGTTTAATCATTTGTGGAACTACCAATAAAATATCTCAGCTGACAAGAAGATAAACAGATACCTTCTTAGCACTGCTAAATTCAGACATGAGCAGACATTGACAGCTATATCATAACCTAACCCTTCGCCTGACAGATGGCACATTTCTTTGCATGAATCATAAGAAGTTTTCCCATTTTAGAAAATATAAAATATAATAAAAGTCATGTGACAAAATTGAAGAAAATCAATGACTATCGTTTACTGAGGGCATTCTAGATGCAAGATCTTTTTAGTTTCATGCATTTTTATATGGCTTTATATGTACTGTGCCTTTTCATCTTTATGGAATGCCCTATGAAGAATGTCTAATTATCCCCTTTTCATATGAAGACAGTGCAGTTAATAACCAGGAAACCAAGTCTGTGCTCCCACAGCTCAGTAGTGACACATGAGACCTTGAGAAATGTTGAGGGAATGTGTCCTCTTTCCGGGTCCACAAGGGGGCGTAGTTTTAAGGGCAAGAACTTCCCAGCACCATACCCCCTTCCCATCTCTCTCCATCCGGGAGATTTAACAGTCTCTTGTTTTAATTTTTGTGCGCACAGGAAAGGGTCAAAAGTCGGTCACTCCAGAGGAAGTTTAAGGGAACTATTTTCATTGGTGGAGGGTGTTGGAGAAGGTGGGGGTATGGGGATCACTCCACCAGTGTAGAGACCCCTCCTTGTCTCCGCTATTACAGAGTTAGAGCCCGGACATATTCTCTCTCCACTGAGGGCAGTAGAGCTGAGGAAAAAAGAAAGAAGTGATAGAGGCCTGAGTTTGCAGAAGCCTATTCTTGATCCTCTGAGCTAATGGCATAACTGGGTGAGGCCTGCGTGACTATTTATGAGACTATTGTCTCTTGAAGTTCCCATTTTGGGCTGGTTTTATGACTCTGTTTACCTGCATTCACTAAATCCCGTGATTGCTCACATGTTACTAGAAAAATGCTACCCCTCAAATTATCGCCTGCCTTGATGTTATTTGCCGTAACTGTAGTCATTGATGAGAGGATAAGAATCTTTATAGGATAAGAATCTTTTGTTTGTTTTGGGTTCAGCGATCTTTAGATAAACCTGTATGCTACCCCCTCCCATGCTTACTTTGTAATTTTCTGTTTCCTCCTGATAAAACTTTTGTAATGGGACCTACGACAGTCACTGTATGAAAAAACACATATAAGCTCTTGTGCACAAAGAATTAATCGCTGATCTGAGCACAGCTCGTTTCAGACCTCCAGACCCATTTTTCTCTATCTCTCTTTTCTTCCGCGCATTCTCTCTTCCAGGTATTAGGACCCTCTTGCTGGTCAAGAGACCCCCGGCAGACGTGCCGATCTCACGGACCCCAACATCTGGCGCACCAACGTGAGGCCTGGACACAAGAGACCAAGTGACGCTCAATCAAAGTTGAAGGAGGGCGCCGATAGTAAGTATTTGACTTTAAGTCAAGCGTTTAATCTGGTGTAAAAACATGGGGAATACTGAGTCAAAGGAACATAACATGTTTATTCAGTTGTTACAGTCTATGATTAAGTCTCATGGTCATAATGTTAAGCAGAAAACTGTGGAGGAATTTGTGCACCTTGTTCGTGAAATTTGTCCGTGGGTCCCTGAAGGTGGATTTCTTGATGAAGCCACCTGGCTTGTTATTGGTGAAAAGATTGATCAGTTTTGTTTCCATAATAAGTCTCTACCTCAGTGTGAAGTTTTACTTTCTGTTTGGCCTAAACTGCGTGACTGTGTTTGTA
>CAUYQU010001939.1:0-20582 GCA_963574635.1 Cheracebus regulus | reverse complement strand
TGATGAAGTTTTTTGTTTCTTAGTTTTCCTTCGGGGGGCGCTCCTTCCCCACAGAGCTGGGCCTTCCCGGGTTCAGCTGTGCTTTCTCCGTCCTCAGCGCTTCCAATTGCTGTTCTCCTTGTGGGGATGGGACCAGCCGAGCCCGACTAAAAGGGGAACCAGTCCCGTCCACGCCGCACCGAGAAGCGCCGCGCCGGCCAAAAGAGTCGCGCTGGCGCCCCGGGTGGCTCCTTCTCCGGGAATCTCCCAGTCTGTGGGCATCAAAAATTCGTCTGCAATTGCAGCATCCACTCCCTCTCTGCGCTTTCACTGGGAGCTATAATCCTGAGCTGCTGCTACGCGGCCATCTTGGATCTCTCTCCCATTAACACATTTTTTAAGGTTTTAGCCTTCCTCGTAGATGTGAAGTAGTGTCTGCTTGTGGTTTTGATCTACACTTCCATAGAGACTAATGGTGCTGAGCATCTTTTCATGTGCTTGTTAGCCATTCATACATATCCTTTGAAGAAATGTCAGTTGAAATCCCCTGCTTATTTTTAAATTGGATTATTTGTCCTTTAGTTGTTGGATTATAAGTGGTCTTTATATATTATGCATTCAAGTTCTTTATCAGAGAATATGCAAATAATTTCCCCATCCTGTGGTTTGTCTTTTCACTTTCTTGATGCTATTCTTTGAATCACAGTGGTTTCACATTTTGATTGAGGTCAATTTACCAACATTTTCTCTGCTTTTGGTGCCATATCTAAGATGTCTCGTATCAAGTAAAGTCACAAAGATATGCCCCTATGTTTTTTGCTAAGTGTTTTATAATTTTTGTTGTTACATTTAGTTCTTTGATCCAATTGAGTGAATTCTTATATGTTGTGAGGTAGGGGTCCAACTTTATTCTTTTGCATGTGGACATGCAGTTTTCCCAGCATTATTTGTTGAAAAGGCTATTCTTTCTTGTTGAATTGTCTTGACATTTCTGATTTGGTAGAAAATCAGTTGACCATAATGTAAGGGTATTTTCTGGATTCTCAATTGTATTCTATTGGTCTATGTTCAGCCTTATACCAGTATCCCACTGTTTTGATTATTATAGCTTTAAAGTAAGTTTTGAAATTGAAAATTGTGATTCCTTCTTGTTCTTTTATTCAAAATTATTTTAGATGTTATGAGTCCTTTCCATTTCTGTATAATAAAAAGTGTGACTGGCCTTTGTCCTCAATTCCTGGGAGATAACCTCTGAGCCCTTGGAATTTCTCAAGAAATAGTAGTTTCTTTGTTATTCATTGTGGGCCTTTGGACCACACCTGCTGGTTTGTGCTGACAAGGTCACTCAAAATGAGACTTTAGATAGTTTATGATAAGAAAATGACTCAGGATGAAGACTGGCCATGCTAGAAATACCAACCATATGATTAGAAGGCTGGGACTTTGAGCTGTATTATAGCATACCTGATTTGGGGGAGGAGATGGGAGGTTAGAGACTGAGTTCAACCATGTGGCCAATGTTTCAATTGTATCTGTGTAAAGAAGCCTCAGTAACAACTCTGGATACTGAAGCTTGAAAGAACTTCTCTGGTTGGCAATTCATTTGAGTGAGTAGGAGCACATTTCAAAGTCTAAAGCATGGCACATCCTAAGGAAGATGAAAGCTGCACATTTGGAATCCTCTCAGACTTTGTGTGTCTCTGTCTTTGGCTGATTCTAATCTGTATATAGTTAAAATACTTCTTTATTTTCAGAAATGAAGCTGTTGTTGTAAGTACAGCATTTTCCTGTGTTCTGTGAGTCATTCTAGTAAGTTATCAAAGTTTATCAAACTCAATGGCAGTTGTGGATACTATTGAATTTTTATACAGCTTATGAGAAGTGAGGATGGACTTGGGGACCCCAGAACTTGCAGCTGGGGTCTGGGTTAGGGCAGTGTCATAGAGGGCTGTGTCCTTAACCTTGAGTTTGGCTAACTCCAAGTAATCTTCATATAAATTTTAAGATGAACTTGTCAATTTCTGCAAAAGAAAAAAGAAAAAAAAAAGCTGGGATTTTATCGAACCTGTAGATCAACTGGGGAACCTTGCCATCTTGACAGTAAGTCAGTCTTCTAATCAACAAACAGGGGATTATTTTACATCTGTTTAAGATTCTTTCATTTTTTTAAATTATATTTTCTAATTTTCACTATATGAATATTTCACATCCTTGGTTAAATTTGTTCTTATTTTTTTATTTGTTTTTAAAAATGCTTTTGAAAATGCAACTGCTTTCATAATTTTATTTTTAGATTGTTCATTGTTAGTGTATAAAAATACAACTGATTTTGTAGGTTGATTCATATGGTTTGGATCTGTGTCCCTGCCAAATCGCATGTCTAATTGTAATCCCCAGTGTTGGAGGTGGGCCTGGCAGGAGGTGACTGGATCATGGCGGTGGATTTCTCAGGAATGGTTTAGCACTATCCCCACTTGGTACTGCTCTCAGGATAGTGAATCAGTTCAAACAAGATCTAGCTGTTTAAATGTATGTTGCAACTCCCTCTTCTCTCTCTTTTGCTCCTGCTCCCACCGTGTAAGATACCTTGCTCCTCTTTTGCCTTCTGCCATAATTACAAGCTTCCTGAGGCCTCCCCAGAAGCAAAAGCCACTATGCTTTCTGTGTAGTCTGCAGAACCATAGGCCAATTAAACCTCTTTTATTTAAAAATTACCCAGTCTTGGGTATTTTTTTTTTTTTTTTGAGACAGGGTCTCACTCTATTGCCCTGGCTGGAGTGCAGTGGTATGGTTTCAGCTCACTGCAACCTCCACCTCCTGGGCTCAAGTGATTCTCCCACTTCAGCCTCCCAAGTAGCCGAGATTACAGGCACCCGCCACCATGCTTGGCTAATTTTTTGTATTTTGAGTAAAGATGGGGTTTCACCATGTTGGCCAGGCTGGTCTTGAACTGTTGACCTCAAGTGATTCACCTGACTCAGCCTCCCAAAGTGCTGAGATTATAGGTGTGAACCACCGCACCCAGCCCCAGTCTCAGGTATTTCTTTATAGCAATATGAGAACAGACTAATACATTGATCTCGTATCCTGCAAACTTGATGAATTCATTCGCTAGTTCTAATATTTTTTTAGTGGATGCCTTAGTATTTCTGTATATAAGAATATGTCATCTCAGAACAGAAATAGTTTTACTTCTTCCAGTCCAGTCTCGATGTCTTTTATTTCTTTTTATTGCCTAATAATTCTGGATAACTCCAGCACAATGTTGAATAGAAGTGTCAAGAGTAGACATCCTTGTATTTTTCTTGATCTTAAGGGGAAAGCATTAAGTATAATGTTGGCTGTGGGTTTTTCACAGATGGCCTTTATCAGGTTGAGGAAATTCCTTTTTATTCATAGTTTGCTGAGTATTTTTATTAAGAAAAAATAACTATTGTTTTGTGAAGAGCGAAGAAGAACAGATGAATGAAACACCCTATAAAGCAACAATATGAGGCCTCTTCCGTTTAGCTACTTCCTTATTTTCCATTCTAATTGTCACTCTTAAGGACAGAACCTCTGAATTGTAGGCAGTTGCCAATTTATAGCAAGCATGTTTACTTTGCTTCCATTGGAAACTTACAGTGAGAAACATCGCTCCCTGTTAGTGTATGGGCTATAAATTTGTTCTTCTGAGAATACCTAGGGGAAAGAATAAAGGTAAGGGGATGTAGAGAGCAGATGACTCTTCTCAGTATATCCAGTCCCCTCCCTAAGCAACTGCGTTGGCAGCTTACATACATACATACACACACACACACACACACACACACACACAATTCCACAACAGCAAATACATTTTCTTCCTTGTTTGTGACTGATCAGAACACTAAACAATTAATATCTCCAACTAGATTGTCCTTAACTTTGTACAAAGGTGAAGAGTTACCCCCTACCCTCTATTGACCTGCATCCAAATCATCTAATCAAGAAAATATCCAGTTAAAGTGCTCCTGATTTCTGAATTTATGAGCAGCAAAGGGGCCCTGAATCAGAAATAATTATTTCAAGGAAGTACCTCTACAGTTCCAAGAAAGTTCTTGCTTCTGTTTGAAAACAGATTCTCTCTAACCAGGATATTTTTAAGTTTCCTCAAACAGAAGATACTTAGGAAGAAAGACAGGGGACTGAGAATGGGAGTTCTTTTACTTCCAGTGGGGGTTAGTCAACTCTCCATACCATCCATGCATCCTCATAAGCAAGACCTTTTATAGTCACCTAACCCCAACAACACAAGAAAGGAATTTTAAAAGGACTTTTAGAGAGAACAGCTGGGTCAGGGACAGCAGTGACAGAATATTCACTTAGAAAAAGATAACTCTCTGATTGTGATGTTGTTTGCATCATTCTAGACATGCAGTGAAGACTGTGCTTCCTCTTGTGCATCTAATCTGATTGATTGTAGTGACTGTCTTGAGCAGCTGGGTTAGGGCTCAGGGAAACAATGTGCAGTGATGAATTGGCAATGCCTGGCAAGACCAGAGGCAGAAGATATGTGGTCCTGCCTGCCTGTTTCTCCAGGGTCATTGGTAATAAATTTCCCTATTTAGTAGAAGAAGAAAGTAACAAAGTTGGATTGAGAATTGACTTTAAATTTTAGCTGGAGTTCCATAGTTGCAAATATTCTTGGATTAGAATGCAAGGAAAAATACATTTACTTTTCATGATCTGGGAAACTCATAGAGACAACTGCCTTAATTTTTTTATCCTTTGTGAATACCACTGCTATTTCCTTCTGAGCAGGTAGTAACATGATTTTGTTAACTGAGAGAACATAGACTTTTAGTCTCTTTCACACATATGTAAACCATTCCTGAGACAGCATGGTATGAAAGGAAAGCTGGTTTCTTATTTTCCTCTCTGACCGTTTCATTTTGCCTTGGCCGCAAGAGATGCTGTTGTGAAGCCCAGGTTAGGAGAGAAACAAAGCAACATCTCTAAGTGGTGTTAAGATGAGCCGCAGCTCCCAGCGTGAACAACTGCTGTGTAAACCCTCAGGAGCACTCCCAGCTGATGTGTCATGGAAGGAGGTCAGAATAGCTGATGAAAAAAATAAAAAGCATAGTGATTGCATATAGCCCATGCACAGAAGTTTTGATGGTGTATGTGTTCTCCAAAGACCGCCAGTCCAGGGTTCAAATGCTGGCTGTGCACCTGCAAAATTCAGAATAATTTACTGGGCAAGTGGAGGAGTAAGTGAAATGATATAAGTAATGAACATACAATAGGGTATGAGCGTGTGTATAAAAGTTTTGTGTATACTTCATGCAGGTAACATTTTGGACATCAAAGATTAGAGATCCTCTGAAGTAGATTCAGTCTTCCATACTAGGTTTTCTAACTTAAGTTGAGATTCAGTGTAAATCAGGAAAAAGATTCAAATCAGGCTAAAGAAAAGCAACATAGACTAAAGGGGGATTGTGGGATCATAGAGAAAAAGCTAAAAGAAATAGAAAAATGTGCTTTCTACCCCAGCAACAGGGGCATTGGCAGGCATCCTCCACACCTCCATGGAGCTTGGTATGGTATCAACACCTACCTATCTGGGATGAAAATCTCCCGTCACCGAAGAGTCCATTGCAAGGCCGGCTGTGCCTGAGTCCCCACATCATATGTGCTCCTACTGACACAAATGACGATCAGTTCATGTGTCCATTTGACATGTAACGTCTTGTGCTTTCTTCAGCATTTGTGAAAGGGTCATTGAATCGGCTTCATTTGCAAACCTCGAAAGACAGAAGCTGGGGGGCCTTATGTTCGTGGTTCATAGTCTGAGGCTGATCTAAAACCTCCCAACTTTTTGCTAGAAGGAGCTCTTGATTTACAATTACTCCATGATGGATTACCTGAAAACTCAACCTTCAGGCAAACTGTGATTAACTTGACCAAAGACATCTGGGAGAGCCATCGATGGCCTGAAATTATAATCTTAGTATTCTAGCCTGAAATTAGACACCACTGGAATTGCCTTTCTGCAAGACTTCAGCACAGGGGCCTTTGTTTGCTGTCTCAAGAGTTTTTTGTTTTTTCATGGAACAGTTCAGCAAAAAACACATCTGCAGGAACAGCCCACAAAGAAAGAAAGATGACTGTCCAGCTTAGCAGAGTTATTTTTAGAAAACAAACTTCATCTTGCTTGAATACTGGGAGAAAAGCAATTAATGCCTTAATGATTAGCAACTGCTAAATAGGTATGTTTGTCAGAGCCATGGACTAGGCATAAATTTTAGTGCTTGAAAAATCATAAGCTCACAATTAGCTGGGCTTTGCTGCTGGATACTGTAAAATCACAACATGCTGTCAAGATTCATTTTCAGCGGCTGTTATCGGCAGTGAATAAAGGTTGAAATGAAATGCAAAACAGATTTACAGGTGTTAACACAAGTAATTTATCAGCATTCAGCGGGCTGCCCTTTGTTCTCTGGACAGCCTTTGGGACTTCGGTGCCTTCTTTTGTGCTGGGAAGTTGATGATCCAGCAGCGGCCTCAGATGTAGGACTTAGAAAGAAACTAAAGAAATTTAAAAACTCAGTAAGCCCTCCCACCCAAAGGAGCCTTCCAAGAAACGATTTGGGCTTAAAAACTACAGTTGCAGAAACAAGCTACATATTTTCTTTCTGTCCTTTTCTCTCCCAGCCAATACATTGCCCTCTAATCTGGGTCATTTGTTCTAAGGGAATTTGAAATAATTTTTTTTTTGTCTCCACAAAGTCTAAAACCCTATGCCAGTGAGGAGAGAAGCCAACGAAGCTTATGCCTATTTGCTCTGGAGGATACGGCTTATTCACGGAAGAAAAATCAGCAAATTCATTCATTTACTTTATGTTTGAGAGTGCCTTAGGAGCACAGCAAATGGGTGAAGCCAACGTATCTAGGTGTATAAAATTAAGTCAACTTTCCAAAAGGGCAGGGGCAATGAAGCAAGCAAGAAGATATAACCATTTGAAGATAACAGTTGTGGAAGCCTTTCACATTTTAAAAGACCAGTCAAATTCATCCTTTTAAAAGAAAATCAGTGTAAACTAGGGGATTATATCTAATTCTAAATCATAAACCCTGAAAATTTTACTAGAGTTTAAACTTCTCAAATGAATTAAAAAGATGTTCTTCTAATGAAAAACAAATGGATGGAGTTTGTAACAAATATATCAGAGTAACACATCTTAGATGAGGTTTTCACATGGTGGAGGAAGAATGGAACGAGTTGTGGAGTTCACTTTGGAGTGAAGGACCTTGGTCTGTGACCCCTGGCCCTTGCCATTGCCAGTCCTGCTGTCGTCGATATCTCTCCTTATCCCTGGACCTTTCTCCTACACTTCACCATTGCAGGTTCCATTAGCCCTTCATTCTCTGTTTAGTTGGCTTCCACTGATAAACAGGGGTGAGGGTAGTGAGAAGGGAAAGAAAGTAATGGAGGTGAGAGGCAGAGGTAATGCTCAGAGTAGTGAAAACCAGGCCTTATAAGAGCCAAAAATAGAGCCCTTGAAATCATAAATATCATGGAGATCACCCCAAATAGTGTGTCTCCTTCCTAGTCTTCAGGTGCACACTGAAACCTTCATTCTAGCAGGACAAGGTCAAAGCAGGTATCATGAAGGGATAATGGAGAGGAAATGCATCTATACTTAAAAGAAAGATTTGCTTTCCCATGGAATTGTGAAAGCTTTTGTATGAACAGTTCAATTTAGGACTTTTACTTTGGACCCTTGTAGGTGTCAATAGCTTACAAGGAATGCCCTTAAAGAAAAAGCACTGTTGAAATTAAAAACCTGCCATGGTTCCTCTCATATTTGCATTACAAAGAGGCCATATCCTGATGAATTTCAAGTTCAAGTCAAAATTTTAAGATGTATTTCCCTAAATAGATTTGCTATCTCCCTAGGCATTAAAGGAATAATCATATTTTCATTAGACATTTTTCTCAAGTCAATGAGGTATTTCTTCCTGTTTCCTGGGTCTAAGGGGAGATCAATCTTTTTCACATGGAGGCCAGCAGGGAAAAGGTGAAAGGGGAAAAGCAAGAGAAGCAGGAAGGTGCGCTTGTTTGCAGCCCCGGGTAGTCATGCTGCAACACTCTCTTGCTCTACCTTCCTCAAATTCCTCCTGAATGGGTCGGGAAACAATGAGAGACATGGGAAATTAATATATTTCCTTTGTAGGGAGCAAAGGTGGCTCTGGGCTTGCATTCCTGCTCATGATGCTCACAGATAAAGGAGTGCTCATTCAAGGATAAGGGGAGAACCTGGAATGGGGCTATAATGAGGACATGGGAAAGCTGGGGAGCTTTTTACAGGTTACCTCTTTATTTGTTCCCGTTTCATAATAAAATATGTTAAAATCTTAGATCATTGGCATAGTTGTAATTACCATTAATAGGTATGAAATATTCTTAGAAAGCTGCTGATCCATTACATTTGAAAAAGATAAAGTCCAGCAGACAATGTTGAATCAAGGCTAATTCAATATTATGAATTAATATTGATAATATTATATTAATAATATTCTTATAGTAATAACATTGTTAATTTTAATTACATTAATAATATTATTATATTAATATCATTGATATTAATTGACATTTATATTAATATAATGAATTAATATTATAATATTGATGGAATCCAGAAGCCCATCTGATTTTGAGCCTTAATCTACCTTGCAGAATTTTCCATGTAGCAGAGCTCAGTAAATGGTTGCTGTTGAATTAAGTGACTAGAATTGAATATAAGATAAAAGCCACACTGTAAAGTTGTGGGAAACAATGGATTTTTTTTTCCAGAAAATAATATTGGCTAACCATTTGAAGAAAATACTAATTTTCAAACAATTTTTAAAAAGTATTTTCAGATGAATGGAAAGGCCAAATGTGAAGACCAAATTTGTAAATGTAGAAGAAAATAAAGGAGACTCTCTTTACAAGCTTAATACGGGGACAGTCTTCCAAAAGAAGACAGAACGCCCAGAACCCATAAGGGAAAAGAAAATCAGGTATAATGACTTTAAAAAGAAAATTTTTGCAGAATGAAAGACACTATAAACAACATTAAAACACACACATGCACACACACATGCGCACATAGACACACACACACATGCACACATAGACACACACACGCACACAAAATTTGCAAAATATATAATTGTTAAAGGAAAGGTAGCAGACATACCACACAATGGAACAAGGGTCAAAGGATATATGAGTAGTTAATCCACAGAAGAAAATTCAGATCATCAGCAAACACTTGAAAAGATACTCAACCTCACCAAGAATCAGGAAAATGCAGATAAAAAGCAAGACAAGATAATATTTCTGCCCACCTGACTGGCAAAATGAAAACAACTGTGAATCTCAAGTACTGACATACTGAAGACTCCCTTGCAGCATGCTGCTAAAAGTGTGCATTGCTAAATTTGTATAGGTAAATACTGAAATGTAAAACATGTGAATTACTTCACATCTGTAGACAAACACCTGAAGCATCTATTGCAGTAGAGTTGGCAAGACACAGGGGAACAAAAAGATCCAGAACCAGATTATTTTTGTAGGGGGTGAGGAAGAGTCAGGAAATAGGGTATAGTGGGGTGTGAGGACCACCAGCAATGAATGGGTTAAAGAAAGGGCCATGGGAAAGGGGAAGGGAAGGAGAGTTAGGGGGAGGAGCCTTCCAAGGCCCAAGGGAAGGTCTTTATGGTACGGCTTCAAAGACCCAGGCCATTGGCCAAGAAGTGGTTCCTGGGCTGCAATCCGCTCACACGTGTGTTTTGTTTATTGGGCTTACATTTTCTCATAGCAGCTATCACCTGCGACTCTGTTTTGCCACAGTCAGTACCACTTATTCCCCATTGTTTTCATCTGGCCAGGGTCATTCATTTATGTTTTTGAGCTGGCCTCTGTCAAAAATGTCAAATATTTTTGTCCCATGCCCTCTGGATTAAGCCTGTATTGTTTGTAGTGCAAGAAAATAAGACAGTGAGACCTGAAAAGCAACCTGATCTCATCTCTTGTCCTTCCTCCCTCTCCTGGACTTGTACATGTTTGGAAAACTACCTGGATTCCCATGGAGTCCAAAGGGTAAAACATACCCAGAACAGATAAGAAGTAACCCATCCCATACCATCCAGAGGTCATCACTAAGACCCTAAGGCCCAGAAACATCTGCCCTCAGTTGCCAACCTACATGGCAGGACCCAGAGTGAAGCTTGAGACATTTCCTATGGAAAAGGAAAGGCTCAAGCTCCTTGTAGGTTGCAGATAAATGAGGGGGAATATTCAACTCTATGTTTAGACATCATTTTTACTGTTTCTTGATTCTACGATGTTTACAGAATAAGGACATGACCTTGTCTTTCAGAAGTTTACCCCTGAGTCCCAGAAACAAAGACATAAAAACCCAGTTGATAGAAATTCCACCTTTCTCATTACCCTTGGACTATCTCATTTTTGTTCCCTCCCTTTCTCTCATACCCCATCTTGAATCCTTCAGCAAACTCTGTTAGTGCCACCTTCAGAGTAGATCCAGGGTTCAGCCACTTCCCACCACTTTCCCTGCTACTGCTTTGGTCTAAGTAAATCTTGTTCCTATCTGGTCTCCCTGTTTCCACCCTTGCCTGGACTCCATGTAGTCTCAACATGGCAGCTAGAGTGACCTTCAAAAGTCAGAGGCCACCAATTCTACATTTAAAATCCTGCAGTGGCTCCCCCTTCAGCCGGAGTGAAAGTCAAGATCTTCACAACGGCCCAGGAGACCCTATGTACTCTGTAACCCCTCCACCCCATGACCTCTCTGACCTGACTTCTCACTGGGCCCCCATCCTTCTCACAGCCGCACTGCTGTTCCTCTACCTCTCCCCTCCCACTTCTTCTCTCCCTCTTCAGGACTCCTGCACCATCCGTTCTGCCTGCCCAGGCCACTTTGCTTGGCTAACCCATTTTTCTTTTGCAAGCCTTTGAAAGTCACCTTCCCAGTGAGACTGACACAGAACCATCCCCATCTAAAACTGCAGTCTGCTCTCTCCGTATCTCCCTACCATGATGTATGTTTTCCAAAGGACCTAAAACACTATGTATTTCACACTTATTTATTATGTTTATTCTCCCCCCACTAGAATTTTAGCTCCTCAAGAACAGAGATTTTTTTTTAACCTGTTTTCTTCCCTGGTATGTGTAATCCAGAGGGCTGTGAATGAATGAAGGAATGAATGAATGACATAGTCATTAACTAATTTAGTTTGGCTGTGTCCCCCGCCCTCCAATCTCATTTTGAATTGTAGTTCCCATAATCCCCACGTGTGGTGGTAGAGACTTGGTGGGAGGTAATTTATCAAAGGGGGATTACTCTCATGCTCTTCTCATGATCGTGAGTGAGTTCTCAGGAGATCCAGTGGTTTTATAAGGGGCTTTTCCCCCTTTTCCTCGGCACTTCTTGCTGCTGCCATGTGAACTAGGACGTGCTTCCCTTTCTGCCATAACTGTAAGTTTCTTGAGCCTCTTTCCTTTCTAAATTACCTAGTCTCTGGTATGTCTTTACTAGCAGTGTGAGATGAACTAATACATTAACAAAAACTACATTTGTTAAATAGCTAGCAAGAAGCACAGATTAGTGCTAAAAATTTAATGAAATGGAGATATCAGGTTTTCATGAATAATGATGTATCACCAAAGTGCAAAAGGCCTTAATTTGAGGAATGATTTGTGCTTTCAGGTTAAATTTATGTAGTTTAAGGACAATAGTGTGCAAGTTAAAGACAGTGTGGTTCAAAAATAAAGACAAATCCCAACCTTTTTACCCTCTCCTGAACTTTGGGATTGTTTAAGCACTGGATTGACTCAGAACTAGGTATTTGGACTTATATTTCAGAATTCATAACTGCTTTTAATTACTGTAGCAAATATCTAAGCACAAGAAAATAAACTACAAAAAGATTAACAGGTATTAAGTATGACCTGACAGTGAATTCAAATGCTGTCAGATCTAAAAACTCAAGTCATGCTTTTTTCCAGCCGTTTTAAGTCTCAGAGCTGAGCTGAATGTCCTGAAAACTTGTGTATCTACAGAGAAGATTATTAGTACCAACTGGGAATCGTCAGGTTGGCTCCAAACTGGCTAATCTCAGAGATGCGGCTCCAGGAACAAACTTTTTCTCATCATTACAGGAGATTGCAACCATGGAAAAATAAAAGGCAGGAGAAATGGAGAAGTAGATATCTGGAAATGTAATCTTGGTTAAAGAGACAGAAACCACCTGACACAGAGAAAACAAAAAACTATGTTTCCTTAGCCATGCACACAATTTAGTCCTGTTATTCTATTCTGTATCTGAAAATGAGATAGTAATAGCCAACATTTTTAATCTAAATAGAATTACCTTTTGTGACTGTTGGCAACTTAGATTTGCTTAGAGTTTCTGGATACGAATGTGAACTTATTTAAAAGTATTTTACTGTAATCAGGTTTTTGGTGCATATTTTAACATTATATATTTTTTCTTGCTTAAAAAACACATGCTCATTGTAGAGAATTCACACTAAAGAGTACAAATTAAAAAATAAAACCACCACTAATATTACCATACCATTAACATTCTGACATTATTTCTTCGGTCCTTTTCCTCTGCTTGTATGATGACTGCAGCCTCCAACTAAATTTTCAGCAGGTTGTCTTTCGTGTCTACCCAGTGACCTCTAAACATTTTTGATATGACTGAGAGGTCAGCCCCCTTTCTTATCATCACTTTGTGGAGAAAATACTAGGACTTTTACAACTGTTTAGAATGCTCCATTCTGGGGGCTGCTGCCTTTGCTGCTGACAAACTCAGGAAGTCTGCAGCAAGGCCAGTTCAGTTCCACGCAAGATCCTGAAAGGAAGGTCTTCAGTAGACTAAAAGTCTGGGGGTCTAAAACAGTCACCACTACGTGAAACACAAGTCTCACTGTCATGGTCACTGGTAGAAGTTTCTCTGGAGGAGGAAGGCTCAAAGGCAAAAGGAAGATCCTCCCTGCATTGCTGCTCAGAGCATGCAACTACCGCTTGGATCGCTCTTTGTATTTGCCCACTCAGGAGATACACTGGGTTTGTGTCAAGGCCCTTCTGCTGGGGTGGTCAGGTCAGAAGGAAGTTAACATTAATTGTACATTGTGCCTCAATCCAGCGTCTCCCTAGAACAACTTCAACCCTGGTTTTGGGGTCAATACCAACCATGAACCAATCTAAACACAACCTTGTCATCACCAAGCAGAACATTAGTGGAGCTCTGTAACGGGAATATTGGAGAGGTTGCCCCATCACATCCCTAAAAACTTGACCATGCAGTGAATTAGTGGGAGTGGGCACATGCTTTATTCATTCATCTCGTAAATACCACTGACTCCTATTTTTTATCACACTGTGCTATCAGTCAATCTCTTCTGTCCTCCATCTACTCTGAAATGATTCAAAGCACATTGCTGCAAGTGAGTTATTGTAAATTGCCTCTTATTTACTAAAAACAGTATTGAATGCAATTCTATAATTAGACAACAATTTTTAAAAGCACCAAAAAAAAAAAAAGGCAATGAGTGAATATCATTGTCAGCACTATCGCTTCATTATCAAATGGCTTTTGGCCACACTTATTCATGATGGTGTAGCCACTGCTTTGAACATAAATAAATTATATTTATATACCATGGTACAAAAATCTTAATATGCTTTGAAATAAACACAAAAATATAAAACAAAGGGTATGATGATAGACATATACATGTGTATATTCACATATACATGTATATATATGTTTATTCATTAATGTACATTTCTATGTGTGTATATAAATTTTGACACATATATACATAATATATATAAATGTATGAGCACCAATATTTTCTGTCTCTCAGGGAACATTCCTAGGTACCTATTTCTTAAAAAATCCTGGTTAAAATATGTTTTCTACCTTTCAATAGGTTACAACTGAAAGAGGCATTGTTAACAAAATAGAAGAGAATAATTCTGCAGAGACCATCCAAATTATTCACACAAACAACAACTAATACTCATGAATGAACAAACAAAGTATGTACATTATTTATGTATGATGATTGATTTCATACTTAGAGGCTCTGTATAAGAAAAAGGACAGGAAGTAAAAGGCTTTCATGTCCAGGAACATCTTGATACTTCAAGAAATATGTGAAGGAAGGAGTGGACCAAACATTACTGGGATGAAATTTCTGGCATAAAAGAGTGTGGGTGAAGAACTGATGTTGTGAGTGAGAAAACACATGAAAGTATAATGCAAACACCAGATGGCTTGAGAGAGAGAGATTTCACAGGGCCTAGGAAGAGGCGGGACATTTGCAGGATACTGACAGCCCATTATCTTTCCAGAATATTGAGAAAAATTCAAGTTTTAACCTATATTTGCTCTTTATAGAGTCCCTTTATGTAATTCTGCTTTAAACCAATTCTTCCAGAAGGAATAAATGCAATTTATTTGTTATCCAGCAGAGCTACAAGGATTTCCATCAGTGACTTCTTCCTTTGAAGGGAATAATTATCTCAGAAGTTAAAGAGCACAGACATTAGGACATGTGAAGATGCCTCAGTGGCTTTGCAGGAAGAGTGAGTTTGCACAGCAGCAGGCATCACAAGTGGCCCTTTGAAATAAGAACAAGATTGGGAATTCCAAATCAAATTTTCCTGCTCCGAATCCTTATAACCCTTTCTTCTCTATGCTATTTGCTCTCCACCTTTGCTCCCCAGTGAAGATGTCCATCCTGTTACCCTAAGATGTTCTTGAAATTTATTTTTGAAGGCAACCTTCCTTCTCTCTGGTTCTAATCCTTTCTCTTTCTTCCAGAATGGCGACTTGACTGGGTTTTACAGTTCCATGGACAGGAATGAGCTCTATCAAACTTCTGTGAGTTTTTCTGAAATGTTTGTACAAAAAGCACCTGGAGCCCATTGTTTCCCTCTTCAGATGTGTAAGTTTTCTTCTGTCTTGGCGGCTACTACCTCCTTCTCACTTCCTGCCTTAGGTCAAGATAAATGAGTTTTCCACCAAGAAAGCCATATGGATCTCTGAGGTTCTGAACCCTAACCAATGCTATCTCGTTGATTGCCTTTAGGTTTCAGGGTCTTATTTTACCTAGACCTCTGCCTCTCTCTTCTGCAGTTCCATATCCACATGAGCTACAAGAGTCAAATGAAGACCCCTTCCTCTGCTAATAGCTGCCTCATTGTACCACTTCCGTATTCACTTCACAGATAGAGGATCAAATGGTAGAAACTTTTGGCAAACTTTTGACCAAACAGAGAATGGCTTATATGGGAATTAACTATCCACTTGCTCATTTTACTCTATGGAACAATCCCACCTGTGTTACACCTCTGTGCTCCATCTCCCATGCAAAAGAAGCATCTTACAGGCCGGGCACAGTGGTTCACACCTGTAATCCCAGCACTTGGGGAGCCTGAGCAGGGAGGATAGTTTGAGCCCAGGAGTTTGAGGCCAGCGTGGGCAACAAAGAGAGACCCTGTCTCTAAAACAAAAACAAAGATATCTTCAGAGTGTGTTCAGTCTTTGGTCCTGGTTTAGATCTAGGTATATAGAGACTGCCATTTGAGTAGTCAATTCCCAATATTGTATGATTTGGGCATTTGGAGAGGTCTTCTTTATATTTCATAGCTCTTAGACTATTACTAATACAGATTTTTCTTTTGGGGTTAACATTATAGTAATGATATATTTTGAATCTAATATTTGGATTGAGACACAGGAGGTGGAATATATAATGCTCAAAAAAATGAATGTCTCTATCATACTCTTTTTTTTTGTTGTTGTTGTACAGATGAGGGCTTCCTATGTTGCCCAGGCTGATCTTGAACACCAAGCCTAGCCTCCTAATGTGCCAAGACAATAGGCCTGAGCCACTGCGCCTTCCAATAGGTGATTAAAATATGAACAAATTACTTGACGTGGTACCCCTCAAAATAATATCACTTTCTCACTTTAATATAAATTAGTCTTATTATAAAATTATTTTCCTGCTTTCAACAAGTTGCAATGTAAGACAAGACATTTTTTGAAATGGAGAGAAGATAAATATGAAGTAAGAAGCTTTGTCCCCAGTAGACTTTTCCTGGCAGAAAATACGGACATCTGGGTGGTGTCATAGGAGGTCAGGAGGAAGGATTTACCAAAACGGGTAAACCGGGCAGCGCATGAAAACTGGTGCCTTCTCTCCTGTGGGCCATATTCTTCTGAAAGCCAGAGAACCAATCATCCTGTTGATTGTGAGGTACCAAGAGACGTGCTGAAGGTAAAAACCCTGTGTCCTCCCGATCCATGATCTTGACTGAAAGCATTAACCTCCAGAGAGTCTCCGTGCCTTTAGAGACTTCCTGGTCTGAAGTGACTGTCTGTTGTGGACAAAAGCTGAAAACAAACAACATAAAAACAAATGAAAGAGGTCAGTTACTCAAGGCTCTAGACAACTAGTCAACACCTCCACAACCCGACAGTAGCTTAGCTTAATGGATTTCGCAAAATTACTTTTTTCTTTTTCTCCAGTTTTTTTTTCTTATTTAATGAAGTTGAAAACACAATGCAGTTCTGCAAGACATTTTTTTCTTCCATTGTGTCATTTATTGCTTTGCTTAAGGGAGAAAAGTCCTTTATACTCTTGCCAAAAAAGAAGCAGGGGAGGACTAAGAAGGAATGTTTTATTTGGGATTCCTGTCTGTATCCATCAAAATGAAAGAACTGGCAAAATGATATTGGAATAATCGTGGATAGTCTTGCTGGCCTCATTTTGGACACTTTCTTGAAAAGGCTGTTTATTAGATTATGCAAGGCTCTTAAAAATTCAAAGAACTCTTACTTTGACAAAACATTTTTCCATCATCTGGTTAGAATTTCTGGGCCAGTTAGCTCAGATCTACTATTTCCTCCCCATGTGTTCTACAAACCATGGCGGGAGAGGGTCATTATTTTGCAGAAGTCAGGAATGAGATGCAATTATGGGGCCTGAGCGCAGGATAGATGATATCTTCTCCCAAGCTCACTAGCATAGAAGGCCGCTTGTCTCCATTCAGGGGCTGCTGATTGAATTTGGCCTAGTGTATTCTACAAGTGCCTTATCAGCCAACTCTCCTCTTCTGTTTATTTAGAAAGAAACCATTGTGTGATGTGGTTATTCTTAGGAGGTCTGCAGAACAAGTGCTGCCTTTCACATGCTGAATGTGCAGTGTACACATATGCCCTCGCCTGTGAGTTCACATGTGCACACACATGCACATAGCCCCAAAGGCCCTCCTGCCTGGTATGAGGGGGAAACCCTCAGATGAAGGCCTGCATCTCTGTAATTCAAGCAGATAAATTTGGAGCTGGCCAGGGGGATTGCTCTCTTCAGTCTCTCCCTTAATATTTTGGGGGACAGTTTATATTCAGAAAATCCAGTGTGTAGGAATGCTGGAATAGCTGCAATTTGGGGTAATTTGCCTGGGTTTGAATTTGAGCTTTCTTTGGCCTAATCTGTTTAATTGAGACCTGAACTTCAGCTGGCTGCAGGCATTCATAGAGCATGTGGGCACCAGACTGACCTCTATTTCTGTCCACCAAAAATGCCATCCCTGCCACTCCTTTAGCCTCTCACCCCAGGAAAAGTCATGTATTGAACCCACTTACCTGAAAATAAATTAAAAATTTCAGTAAATAAAGACAGAAAGTAAATGTACCCATTTTCACACTTATCCTTCATTCTCCAAAGATGGAAATGTATTAACATAAGAAATGTGTCATCTAAAAGGGAAATCAATACTGGGCAAAAATTGGTTCTTATTTACCAGAAGAGAGTTCACTTAGAAAGAAACATTTGGACATGTATTGACATGTCTCCTGAGCAGCACTCATCCTCAAGCAGCCTTGGAAATTCCAGATAAAGTTCCCTGGACCTTATTTAACTCCAGAAAGGGAGAAGGATGTATGTACAGTGGACTCTCATACAAGACAGCATGAAAGGACATAGAGCTATTTTAAAGATAAAAGCAACATGTACGGAGAGGGAATTCATTTTATTCCGGGAGTAGGCAAAGGAAGGTTCATAGAGGAGTCCCCTTCTAAACGGAAACTCTACCCTATCAGGAACATACTGTGCATAGACATGGAATAGCTAAATGGGAGAACTAATTTCACTTTCCAAGTGTGAATTGAAATATACCACATGTGGGCACGTGCGCATGCACACACACACATGTATAAATATGTATGTGGTATGTGTGTATATGTATATACTTATTTTTATGTGTGTATATATATGTATGTGTACATACATAGAGGGGGAGAATTTTTTTTAATGCTGTCTTTAAAGTGGTATCTCTTTTAAATTGTTGAAGCGTTGTGATAAATTTAAAAGTTAGTTAAGCAATACTTAATTTACGGAGATATAGATATATATACCATTATTGGTCAGGTTTATATCTACTTACTGAGAGAATAGATCTAATTTTCCATAGTGCCTATAGCTATATATGATAGGAAAAACTGTTGTCTTTCTATTAATTTCAGTATTTTTTCTTTCAGCAACACTACTACAAAAGCTGAAAAAATTCATCACCAGGACCTTCAGGCAGAAGGAAAATGATACCAGATGGAAATACGGATCTACACAAAGGAATAAACAACACTAGAGATTGTGACTATGTGGTTAGTATATATATATATATTTATTATTAAATCTAAATAAAATATTGTTTAAACAAAAATATTAGAGAACCGTGGCATTTATAACATGAAGAAGCAAAATGGATGATAAGAATAGCACAATTACTGGAGGGAAATGAAAGTATACTACAATAAAGTTTTTAAACTATGTGTAAAATAATATACTATGACTAGAACATAGAATGTGGTTGTTTTTTTTTTATAATACATAATGAGTATTCTATTTTTATTTATTTTTAAAAAAATTTATTATACTTTAAGTTCTGGGGTACATGTGCAGATCGTGCAGGTTACATAGGTATACAAGTGCCATGGTGATGGTTTGCTGCATCCATCGCCCTGTCATCTACATTAGGTATTTCTCCTAATGCTATCCCTCCCCAAACCCCCACTCCCTGCTATTCTTTCCCTAGCCACCTACCCCACCAGGCCCAGTGTGTGATGTTGCTCTCCCTGTGTCTGTGCATTCTCATTGTTCAACACCCACTTATGAGTGAGAACATGTGGTGTTTGGTTTTCTGTTCTTGTCCAGTTTGCTGAGAATGATGGTTTCCAGTTTTATCCATGTCCCTGCAAAGGACATGAACTCATCCTTTTTTATGGTTGTATAGTATTCCACAGTGTATATGTGCCACATTTCCTTTATCCTGTCTATCATTGATGGACATTTGGGTTGGTTCCAAGTCTTTGCTATTGTGAAGAATGCCGCAATGAACATATGTGTGCATGTGTCTTTATAATAGAATGATTTATAGTCCTTTGGGTATATACCTAGTAATGGGATTGCTGAGTCAAATGATATTTCCATTTCTAGATCCTTGAGGAATTGCCACACTGTCTTCCATAATGGTTGAATTAATTTACACTCCCACCAACAGTGTAAAAGTGTTCTTATTTCTCCACATGCTCTCCAGCATCTGTTGTCTCCTGATTTTTTAATGATCGCCATTCTAACTGGCGTGAGATGGTATCTCAATGTGGTTTTGATTTCCATTTCTCTAATGACCAGTGATAATGAGCTTTTTTTCATATGTTTTTTGGCTGCATAAATGTCTTCTTTTGAAAAGTGTCTGTTTATGTACTTTGCCCACTTTTTGATGGGATTTTTTTTTCTTGTAAATTTGTCTAAGTTCTCTGTAGATTCTGGATATTAGCCCTTTGTCAGATGGGTAGATTGCAAAAAATTTTTTCCATTCTGTTGGTTGCTGGTTCATTCTACTTATAGTTGTTTTTTTTTTTTGCTGTGCAGAAGCTCTTGTTTAATTAGATTCCATTTGTCTATTTTTGCTTTTACTGCCAATGCTTTTGGTGTTTTAGTCATGAAGTACCTGCCCATGCCTACGTCCTGAATGGTATTGCCTAGGTTTTCTTCTAGAGTTATTATGGTGTTAGACCTCATGTTTAAATCTTTAATCCATCTAGAGTTAATTTTTGTATAAGGTGTAAGGAAGGGATCCAGTTTCAGCTTTTTGCATGTGGCTAGTCAGTTTTCCCAACACCATTTATTAAATAGGGAATTCTTTCCCCATTGCTTATTTTTGTCAGGTTTGTCAAAATCAAATAGCTGTAGTTGTGTGGTGTTATTTCTGAGGCCTCTGTTTTGTTCCATTGGTCTATATCTGTTTTGGTACCATACCATGCTGTTTTGATTATAGTAGCCTTGTAATATAGTTTGAAGTCAGGTAGTGTGATGCCTCCAGCATTGTTTTTTTTTTGCCGGGGGTGGGGGAGGTCTTTTTCTTTTTTTGGTTCCATATGAAGTTTAAGGTGTTTTTTTCCAATTCTGTGAAGAAAGGCAATGGCAGCTTGATGGGGATAGCACTGAATCTATAAATTACTTTGAGTAGCATGGCCATTTTAACAAT
>CAUYQU010001938.1:0-43459 GCA_963574635.1 Cheracebus regulus | reverse complement strand
GTTTCCTCACTGACCAATCTATTGCCCTCACTCCCTATAAAACCCCATGCCCAGAACGGCCGGGCGCGACTTCTCTGGCCCCTCTTCCTCGGACCATAGAACCTCGCCCGGGAGCTGAATAAACTGGAATTTAACTTTTCTAGGATTGGTCTCAGTTTTCTCACTTTGCTTTCGACAATACACCTTACAGTGTGATCATGGCTCACTGAAGCCTCGAACTCCTGGGCTCAGACAATCCTCCTGCCTCAACCTCCTGAGTATCTAGAACTAAAGGCACGCACCCCTATGTCCAGCTAATCTTTTTATGTTTTGTAGAGAGGGGTCTTGCTGTGTTGCTCACGCTGGTCTTGAACTCCTGGCCTCAAGAGATCCTCCTGCCTTGACTTCCCAAAGTGTTAGGATTACAGGCATGAGCCACCATGCCCAGCAATATATATTCCTGTCAACAGATAAATTCCTTGTCTCTAAAAAAGTAGTGTTATTTATATCTTTAATGATTGTGAAGAATGAAAACATGTATCATGTATCATATATTTGTCTCTTTCCTTCTTTTGGAACAGAAGGACTATGCCTGCCACATTGTGTAACTGTGGCCATGGGTATTATACAAACTCATCAGCGGCTTATGTTCTCCCAGATCATGCAGGGAGTCTAAATGTTTATGTGGTCCGCTTGATCCTTCATGTAAGGGGATGGAGGCCCTGGTGCAGATAATCCCAAACGCCGGATAAGAGTAATCCTTTAAGTTTCACCATGGCGTACATCAGTGGCTTCTTTGGGGGAATTTGTTTCTACATTTCACTTTTTTTTTTTTTTTTTGTGATGGAGTCTCACTCTGTCACCTAGGCTGGAGTGCAGTGGCACAATCTCTGCTCACTGTATCCTCTACCTCCTGGGTTCAAATGATTCTCATGTCTCAGGCTCCCAAGTAGCTGGGACTACAGGCATGCTGCACCATGCCCAGCTAACTTTAGAAGAGTTAGGGTTTCACTGTGTTGGCCAGGCTGGTCTCAAACTCCTGACCTCAAGTGATCTGCCCACCTTGGCCTTCCAAAGTGCTGGGATTACAGGTGTGAGCCACTGTGCTGGGTTACACTCCACTTTTCTTAAGTTAATACTAACATTAGTTGGCCTCCCTGAGCACGCCACATGAGGTCAAGGGTAAAAGACACAGAATGGAAGTACAGGGAAAAGCCATTTGGTCATTTTAAGCACAATGAGGATAATCTGCTGAAAGTTTATTCATTTCACATTCAGTATGTATTGAGCACCTACTTGGGGCCAGGTACTACCTAGTCTGTGGCGATACATCTGTGAGCAAAACAAAACCCCCTACTCTCAGGAAACTTATATCCTAGTGAAGAAAGAGTCAGACAATGAATGAAATTTTTGATTGGCATAGTGTATTAGTTCATTAAGCTAGGTGCGGTGGCTCATGCCTATAGTCTCAACACTTTGGGAGGCTGAGGCAGGTGATTGCTTGAGTCCCAGAGTTAGAGACCAGCCTGGGCAACATAGGGAGACCCACATCTCTACAAGAAACACAAAACTTAGCTGGTTGTTATTCCATCTACTCAGGAGGCTGAGGTGGGAGGATAGCTTGAACCTGGGAGGCAGAGGTTGCAGTAAGCCTAGGTCGTGCTACTGTACTCAGGCCTGAGTGACAGATAGACATTGTTTCCAAAAAGAAAAAGTTTATTTAAAGCAGATTATATGTATTTTGGGGTAAGATATTTATTTTTTTTCTTTTTATTTTTTAAAAAGAGACAAGGTCTCACTATGTTACCCAGGCTGGTTTCAAACTCCTGGATGCAAGCGATCCTCCCACCTTAGCCTCCCAAAGTGCTGGGATTGCAGGCATGAGATACCACAATGAGCCCAGATGATATGTATCATAATCTATATACAAATACAAAAATGAAAAGCATACACTTTGAGGTAAAGCTCTCTTAAACACTGCTGATTCTTGGACCACAGGTGCTTATCACAAATAAGGGCAGAAAGTTTTGTCCACTGCGCATTGTAACACATTGTAATTTATATACAGTTGACTCTCTTTATCCATGGGTTCTGCATCTGTGGATTCAATGAACCATGGATTATAAGTATTTGGAACAAAAGAAAGGATGGTTGTGTCTGTACTGAACACATACAGACATCTTTTCTTGTCACTGTTCCCTAAACAAAACAGTATAACACTATGTATGCAGCATTTACATTGTATTGAGTAGCATAAGTGATCTAGAGATGATTTAAAGTATATGGGAGGTGTGCACAGGTTATAGGCAAAGACTATGTCATTTTATATCAGGGGCTTGAGCATCCATGGATTTTGGTATCCACAGGGGTCGTAGAACCAACTTCCTTGTCCCCACGCATACTAAGGAACAACTGTATACACAGAGAGAGGTATGTATGTGTAGTTCATGGGAATCTCTTGCCAAGTCTGTGTTACCTTTGGGAAAACTGGGGGAAACACATGCTCCAGAAATAAAATGAAGGGGTGATTTATTTTTTTACTTTTACTGTACATGGTTTTTAACTTGCTTATGTTTTGCAACATTTTTCAAATAAAAATAAAAACTGAGTTAAAGAAAGATGAGACAGTTCTACATGAACTGATAGAAATCGGTTCATGACACATTAGGTGGAAAAACTAGATTACAGAGCTTGGTATCACCTGATTGTGTATGTGTTAAATACATGGAGTTTTAAAAAAATCTACTGCTAAGTGAGCCGAGATCACACAACTGCACTCCAGCCTGGACGACAGAGCGAGACTGTCTCAAAAAATAAATAAATAAAAACAAAATAAACCCACTGCTAAGAGTCTTACGATACATAGATCTTTTTTTTTTTTTTCTCAAGTCAACTGGTCTTAGACAGCTGAGTGAAGGATCCCATCAGAGTTTCAGTGAATCAACCCTCCTCTTCATCGCCCACATATAGTATCACTAAGTAGGGACTTTCGCCTCAGAGCAGACCTTCAACGCATCCCTTCCTCCAAAGCAGCCACTATTGTCCTGAGCCGGTCCTCCTTCTCTCTTACTTGAATCACCTCAAAGGTCTCCTCACTGATCTCAGTCCATTCTTGACATGACTTCCAAGACCCTTCCAAATCTGGCCTCAACCTACCTGTGGCTAATACTGATTCTACCTAATAAGGATTCCCTCATTTCCTCTTCACTAAAATAACCCTAATTTTGTTCAGGCAATATACAGAGACCTGTGATCTCAGCTTTAGTTCCAGGGAATGTTCATGAGTTGGCACATAGTAGGCAATTTTTTTTTTAATGAATGAAGGAAGGGTATAAGTTAGTAATGTTAATCCTTTTATCATCCCAAGTGAGTCGTCTAAAGTCAACACGTTCAGTACCACAGGAAAGGTAAAACAAAAAAAAAACAAAACAAAACAAAACAAAAAAAACCAACCAAACAAACAAAAACATGTGACCCAGGTCTGGCCAATGAGATATTAGAAGACGTCTGCCCCTCCCTCCCTGGAACTCACTGGTCCGAGGAGCCACAGCAGCCATCTTGGAATCCCGGGCCGCGCAACTGAAGGCAAAAGTCCACATGCTAAGGATTGTGAAGTGGAATGAGACAAAAGCCTGTTATTGATGGTCTAGATCCAGCCACCTTGAAACTGATTGCATTAAGACCCTTATTCACTGAAATATCTTTATTTTCTAGACCAGACTTTAATGGGCCAATGAATCGCTTGGGAATCTCCTTACAATGAAAATTCTGATTTTGCAGGGCTGTGGCGGGGCTTGAGAATCTACATTAATAACGGGCTCCCAGGCGATGTTGTAAGGATGTCAAAATGAGAAATGTGATATGAGCCACTGTAAATTGGGCGCCCTATTACTTTTAGCTGAGCTCATTCTTATTTTCTACTGTCCTTGCCCACATACCAAGCTAACCACAGTAACCATCCAAACTACTCAAAATATACAAATTGTCTCCCAGGCATGGCTTATGTTTATCCCTCCCTTGAAGGAGCTCTAAGATTTTGTAGAATTTACCACTATGCTACACATCAACCTTAGTCACTTTTCCACACATCAACCATTTGCGTTTCCCAGATACGTTTTCTCCCGTCTCTTATTCAAGTCATGATTAAACGGTTATAGTGACAAGTTTTATAGACAAAATGATTTTAAAAGACCTCAAACTTAATTGCAAAGTGATTGAATTCCCAGGTAGATTTTACGTATTATACTATATAACCGGTGGTGTTTCAGTTCAGTAATGTGGGAATTAAAAACTACAGGAACAGGATTCTATTACCAGTAATGACACTCAGGTGCCTCCCCTTGATAAAGCTTTCATTGCATATGACATTTTGAAAACGTTTTTAATAAAGTCTGATATTCGGATGCGTCAGTTAAAAACTGAGGTCAGAAACTGACACAAGAACAGAAAACCAAACACTGCATTTTCTCACTCATAGGCAGTGTTGAACAGTGAGAACATGTGGACACAGGGAGGGGAACATCACACACTGGGGTGGGTGGGGGGCTAGGGGAGGGACAGTGGGTGTCAGGGGGGGACATCGAGTGGTCAGGGAGGCTGGGGAGGGAAAACACTGGGAGAAATGCCTGATGTAAGCCACGGGGGCAGGGACGGAGACTGCAAACCACCGTAGCATGTGTATACCTATGCAGCAACCCTGTGAGATGTGCACATGTACTCTAGAGTTTAAAGTACAATTAAAAAAAAAAAGAAAATAATAAAATAAAAACTGAGCTCAGAAGAATTACTCAGGATCACTTCAGATTAAAAACACCATTTCTCTCTTATCCGTCCAAGAAATTCCTATCTGGTTCTAGTTCATTAATTAGTAATATGCTTTTCATACCACACTGTGGTATTCCAAAATTTAGCATTCATGCTTTCAGCACGAACTTGTCAGAAAAGGCACCAAATTACTGACTCTGAAGGCCAAATATGTCTGCATGGCAGGGTAGGAGAGAAATGGAGGTAATGCATGTGGATTCCAATTACCTTCGGCTCAGACAGTAAATGGTACGTCCAAAAGCACGTCACCAATCAGCACATCTAGCCATGCACAATGATGATCACACATTGTCAATCAAATGTCTTGATTTGATTTTCACTGTAAATTAGCACAATTTTTCTGCAGCCCCAATCAACTAAAAACCAGCACATAATCTGTGCAAATGACAAGGCCATGTGGGGTAATTAAAAAAAAAAAAAAACAGGACTTAAGAGATGGACATTTTATTTTTCCCTTTAAAAAAATTTTTATTTTTAAGTTCCAGGGTACATGTGCAGGATGTGCAGGTTTGTTACGTAGGTAAACGAGTCCCATGGTGGTTTCCTGCTCCCATCAACCCATCACCTAGATATTAGCATGCATCAGCAGTTTTTCCTAATGCTCTCCCTTCCCTCACCCCACCCCCACACAGGCCTCAGTGTGTGTTGTTCCCTTCCCTGTGTCCACGTGTTCTCATTATTCAGCTCCCACTTACAAGTGAGAACATACAGTGTTTGGTTTCCTGTTTCTGAATTAGTTTGTTGAGGATGATGCTTCCAGCTCCATCCATGTCCCTGCAAAGGACATGATCTCGTTTCTTTTTATGGCTGCATGGTATTCCGTTGTGTATGTGTACCACATTTTCTTTATCCAGTCTGTCATTGATGGACATTTGGGTTGATTGGGAGATGCAGATTTTAATTTAAATTCCATCAATGATTTAGCACAAGATGATCAGCCCTTTCCCCAAGTCATCAGAACTTTAAATCACACGCTGAAAAGTAAAAAATCTAAAACCTATCCTGTGACTTCCACACTGACTCAGCAAAGATCACAACAAAACTTCAAAGCACGTATGAATAGTCTCGGGGCCACTGGGATGAACTAAAAGCTGTTGGGTTCATAACGACTGCAGGCCTTGCAACAAGCTTCACTTTGCTGACACTGGTGGTTCACTGTTGCTTTCCAGGCAGGCCTTTCTTCTTCACCTTCTCTTCCAGCTCCTGCAAAGGTCCCCTACAGTGATTATGAGCACTGTAATACAGCAAAAGGCTTATATACATAGCCTGAGAACTCATAGGTGACTGTATGTAGATTTGTACAGTCTCAGGGAGGGACATGGTAAAAGTACATATCCATTATCACCTGAACTCCATTTCAATATTCTAATAGCTGAAAATCATATCTGAATGATTTACTCCTCTGGGCAAAGACTGCGGCCTCTCTGCAGATCTTCAGTGTTTATTCTCCTGGATAAACACTATAACCATTTTCTAGATCCTAAGTTTCCTACTGAACAAATACTCTGACTTCTTTCAAATGTTGTTTTGAAGGTCTTTTTCAATTTTTTTTTTTTTTTTGAGGTGGAGTCTTACTCTGTCACCAGGCTGGAGTGCAGTGGTGCAATCTCGGCTCACTGCAAACTCCGTCTCCTGGGTTCAAACAGTTGTCTGCCTTGGCCTCCCAAGTAGCTGGGATGACAGGCACACACCACCATGCCCAGCTAATTTTTATCTTTTAGTAGAGACGGGGTTTCACCATTGTGGTCAGGCTGGTCTTGAACTACTGACCTCGTGATCTGCCTGCCTCGGAAGTGCTGAGATTACAGGCATGAGCCACCGCTCCGGGCCCTCTTCAAATATTGAGGATCCACTTTCCTAACCTGGCTGAATGTCACCCTGTCTCCTCTTCCCTAGCTGAGTGTCACAAGGCTCCTTACACTGCTATGACCACAGAAGAGAAATCTTGCAGAAGGTCTTGGGCATACTCAAGAATAAAAAAGAGCCTGTCGTTCTGGTATGTTAATAAATTAGGGTGCTTGGTCCCCAGGATGTAGCTGGAGATAATTCCCCTGCTTCCCTCCTATAATGCAGTTCTTATAGCAGCAATGTTTTGTTTATAGTTTCCGAGGCCAGGTATTTTTTAACCACTTACATTTATGAAAAATTTCAAACAAATAGAAAAGTAGAGAGTATATTATAATGAACTCTCAGCTTCCATCACCCAATTTCAGCCAGTGTCAACTCAGGACCAATCTTGTTTTGGTATCCATATGCACTTCTCTTGCCACAGATCATTTTTAAAAACAATTCCTGATATAATATTTCATTCATAAATATTTCAGTATACAGTTAATAGCCCCCAAAGACAGGAATTCTTTGTGCTTTGTGTTTTTTGAACACAAAGGACAATATATTTTCAAATCATCAAGGCCAAACTGGGAAAAAATACATTGTATTGTTCAGCTATTTATATTTCTCACAATAAATAATTAAAAATGGTGAATAGGCAGGGGGAATGACTCATGCTTGTAATCCCAGCACTTTGGGAGGCCAAGGAGAGTGGATCACCTGAGGTCAGGAGTTCAAGACCAGCCTGGCTAACATGGTGAAACCCTGTCTCTACAAAAAAAAAAAAAAAAAAAAGCTACTTGGGAGGTTGAGGCAGGAGAATCACTTGAACCCAGGAGATGGGGTTGCCAGAGAGCTGAGATGGCACCACTGCACTCCAGCCTGGGCAACAAGAGTGAAACTCCGTCTCAAAAAAAAAAAAAAAAAGTGAATACACGTTAAGGTGAATACATGTTATACATTTGTCCAACTGACAGGACGTACACCACCAAGAATGAACCCTAATGTAAACTATGAATTTGGGGTGAGAACAATGTGTCAATGTTGGTTCATCAGCTGTAACAAGTGGACCACACTGGTGGGGGATGTTGCCTTTGGGGGAGGCTGTGCATGTCAGGGGCTGGGCGTTGGTGGGGCAGGATATGAGATATATGTGTAGCATCTTCTCAATTTTGCTGTGAACCTAAAACTGCTCTAAAAAAATGAAGTCTTAAGAATTTTTTGAAAAATCCATTAACTCAATCCTATTTTTTTTCTTTTTGCAAAGAGGGTATAAAGGATCTTTCCATAATGAATGAAAAGCTTAATGAACCATTCACACGTCTCTATGCTTTATAATAAGAAATTCTCTATTATCAGGCATGCTTCTGTTTTACACACATAAAATCCTCCTAACAACTTTTTGCAGTGGGTTCTGTGACAATACCCATTTTACAGATGGGGAAAATGAAGCACAAAGAGGTGACGTTATTTGCCCAGGGTCATTCAGGTATAGAACTGCGGCTCAGACTCATGCCACAGCCTCTGATCTCTTCATATGCATATTCTCAGCCTGCTGTAACATCCTATTGTCCTGGTTTGTCAATTTGGTTCCCTCAAAAGCAGAAACTGAGATGTGTAATTTGGTACAGGGAGTTTGTCTGATTGGAGATATTAGCAAGCAAAAATAAAGCGTGTAAATAAAGACACGGAGAATAAAGAAAAGCCAGCAAAGAAGGGTGTGGTAGTGAATGGGTTACCTTGGTTTAACTGGGGTTCAACTCCATTGGGAATCTTCTAAGAAATCATGGAGAATAGGCATCAGCAAACTACAGCCAGCAGGTCAAATCCAACCCACTTTTTGTAAATAAAGTTTTATTGGAACATAGCCAAGCCCATTTTTTTAGTATCGTCTATTGCTACTTTCATGCTAAAATGGCAGAATTGAATAGTCGCTACGGGGGCGTATGGCCTACAAAGTTGAAAATATTTACTCTCTGGTCCTGAGAGCAAAACTTTGCTGGCCTATCATGTAGAACATCTAGAAGGAAGAAGGAAAGCTGAGCATGTTTAGGGTTGCCCTGGAGTGATTAGATTCCCGAGCCCTGCTAAGGGATTTTTCAGGCAGTCTGAGAAAGCCTCAGGCTGAGAAGCAAACAGACTGGTGGTTAAAATGAGAAGCTGCCAGTATGTACCTGTGGGTGAACTTGGAGGCAAGCACCACAGTAGGTGCTAATATCTATGTGCCTCAGAAGTCTCATTTACATTAAGGATCATAATACTTAACACACAGAGTAGTGTAAGAATTAAACTGGAAAATATACATCAACCTAATAGGAATTACTCAGTAAAAGTTACCAGTTCCTTTGCAAACAATTTCTGTAAATATAAATAACTAGGAAGCACTATCACTGATAACTGTAGCCTAAGTCTAAGTTCTTTACTGCACAGAAAACTGTTTCAGAAGAGTCCCCACATATTGTATTAAACACAAAATAAACCAGATGGTCTGCAAATAAAGAACCATCTGCTCAGATGGTATCTGTGCCTGTGATTGATATCTGCCTTTCTCTTTACCAGTTAAAATAACCATCAGTTGTTGAAATAAAACTGATTGAGAATAGCAGAATTGTCCAAAATGACCAAAAAATGAAAGCAACCCATGGCCATCAACTGACGACTGGATAAACAAAATGTGGTATATCCATACAATAGATTATTATCCATCCATAAAAAGAATAAGGTACTGATAATGCAATGCAATGAACCTTGAAAACATTATACTAAGTGAAAGATGTCAGGCAGAAAAGACCACATATTGTATGATTCTAGTCATATGAAATGTTCAGAATATGCAAGTCTATGGTGATGAAAAATAGATCTGTGGCTACCTAAGGCTGAAGAAGGAAGAGAGAAAGAGGAAGACAGGGAGTGACAGCAGATTGGTACAGGCTTTTTGGGAGAGTTCCAAAAACACTGTGAAATTAGATTGTGATGGTTGCACAACCCTGTGAATATACCAAAACCCACTTAATTGTGTGCTTCAAATAGGTAATTTTTTGGAGTAGGGAGTGGACAGAGTCTTGCTCTGTTGTCCAGGCTGGAGTGCAGTGACACAATCTTGGCTCACTGCAACCCCCACCTCCCAGGTTCAAGTAATTCTCCTGCCTCAGCCTGTGGAGTAGCTGGGATTACAGGGATGCGCCATCACACTCAGCTAATTTTTGCACTCAGCTAATTTTTGTATTTTTTATAGAGACAAGGTTTCATCATGTTGGCCAGGCTGGTCTCAAACTCCTGGCCTCCAGTGTTCCACCCACCTTGGCCTCCCAAAGTACTGGAATTCACAGGTGCGAGCCACTGCGCTTGGCCTCAAATAGGTGAATTTTATGGCATGTGAATTAATGACTGAGTGAGAAAAGGCAAGTCCCTGTACTTGATACAAAACACCCATGGAATGTGCTCAGTGGAAGCTCTTCTTCCCACCCTCACTGCCCTCCAGTCCCCTTGCTGCTCCTCTGATATAGTGCCTCTCAGAACCTTCCTTCTGGACCTGCTCGGTCTTCTAGCCCTGCCTTCACACTCTTTTTCCTACCATGGAGTTCAGGTCTTAGAGTTAGACTGCATCCTGGACACACCACCAGCTGACTGTGTGACCTTGCGTAAGTTACTTGACCTCTTTGGGCTTCAGTTTCCACTCTGTAAACTAGACATGATCATAGCGCCTACCGTTGTTATTATTGTTAACTGACATTTATTAAGAACTTACTGTTTAGCAGGCCCTGTTCTTTTATTTGGGTGGGGGAACCTTTGTTATAATTTTTTTTTTTACAATGAACCGTACATAAAGCGTCCACTTGTGTTTTGACATATGAACACGTCCAGGAAACAACACGATTTACCTGTTTCGCATCACCCCCAAAATTCTTGTGCCAGCTTGTAATCCATCCTTCCCTCTACTTTGTCCCCAAACAACCACTGATCTGTTGTCTCCACTAAACATTAGTTTGCATCTTCTTTAGTTTTATAGAAACAGAATTATGTAGCATGGCCTGGGCAACATAGTGAGACCCTGCTTCTACAAACACATTTTTAAAAAATTAGCCAAGTGCAGTGGTGCTCACCTGTAGTCCTAGCTACTGGGGAGGCTGAGCAGGAGGATTGCTTGAGCCCAGGAGATCAAGGCCGCAATGAGCTGTGATTGCACTACTTTACTCCAGCCTGGGTGACAGAGTGAGAGACCCTGTCTCTAAAAAATAAAACATAAATAGGCTAGGTGTGGTGGCTCATGTCTGTAATCCCAGCACTTTCGGAGGCCAGGTGGGTGGATCACTTGAGGTTAGGAGTTTGAGATCAGCCTGGCCAACATGGTGAAACTGCATTTTTACTAAAAATGCAAAAGTTAGCCAGGCACAGTAGCACACACCTGTAGTCCCAGCTATTTGGGAGGCTGAGGCAGAAGAATCTCTTCAACCTGGGAAGCGGAGGTTGCAGTGAGCGGCAATGATGCTACTACACTCCAGCCTGGGCAACAGAGCAAGAATCCGTCTCAAATAAATAAATAAATACATAAATAAATAAACAGAATTATGTAGCACATGCTCTTTGCTTGGGGAGTGCGGGTAGAGGAGGTGCTTTGTTTTGCTCAGCATAATGACTTGGAGATCTTCCCTGCTGCTCCGTTCATCAACCATCCATCCCTTTTTATTGTTGAGTCGCAGGCCATCTACCACCTGTTGCCAGACATGTAGGCTGTTTTCAGCTTCTACAGTGTTTTCCATTTTGGGCTATTACATAAAAAGCGGCTAGGAGCCTTAGGGTACAAGACGTTGTGGACAAGCATTTTCCTGTCTCTTAGATAAATACCAAGGAAAGGAGTCCTGAGGCAGTACTGAAATTTGGCATAGCCCAGGAGAAGATATGTCTCATGGCACGTGGGCAGACAGGACAGCTAGCATTGACACTGCCACGACTCCCACTTTCTCACGCCTTTGCCAGACAGACAGCCCCAGTCCCTGCCGCTGCCACCGCAGCTCCCACTTCTCCTCCCTGTGGCTTCACAGCCCGGCTTTCTCTTCCTGCAGGTCATGCCCTAGTTCTTTTCCCTGGGCTGCTCCTGACTCTTCAATGCCCAGGTTGTGATCTAGCTTCTCTTTGGGACGTAACAAAGTTATTCACTTCCTGCTCAGACAAAACAAGGGCATTATTATTATCATTATTTTTATTTTTGAGACAGAGTTTTGCTCTTATTGCCCAGGCTGGAGTGCAAGAGTGCCATCTCAGCTCACTGCAACCTCTGCCTCCCGGGTTCAAGCGATTCTCTTGCCTCAGCCTCCCTAGTAGCTGGGATTACAGGCACCCGCCACCACACTCAGCTAATTTTTTGTAATTTTAGTAGAGATGGGGTTTCACTATGTTGGCCATGCTGGTCTTGAACTCCTGACCTCAGGGAATCCACCCACCTTGGCCTCCCAAAGTGTTGGGATTACAGGAGTGAGCCACCCACCGTGCCCGGCCACAAGGGCATTATTTTAACAGATTCATACGATACTGTTTCTTCCCTTTTAGTGTTAGTTGACATGTAATAATTGCACATATTTATGGGAGACAGAGTGATATTTCCATACCTGTATATGATGTATAATGACCAAATGAGGGTACTTAGCAAATCCATCACCTCAAACATTTATCGTTTCTTTGTGTTGGGAGCATGCAAAGTCCTCTTTCTAGCTTTCTGAAAATCTGCAATAAATTACACTTAACCATATTTACCTCACAGTGCTGCAAACACCAGAACTCATTCCTCCTAGCTAGTTGTAATTTTCTTATAGAATAATGGTTTTTCTAATGTTTCTAGTCTCCTGAGGTTTATTTGTATGACAGTCAAGACACCAAGGCAAGAGAAATTAAATTTAATATGAAAGTTCATTGCTTTCACCGATTTTTTTTATTCTTTTTTTTCTTTTCTTTTCTTTTTCATTTTCTTTTTTCTTTCTTTTTTTTTTTTTTGAGATGGAGTTTCACTCTTGTAGCCTAGGCTAGGTGCAATGGTGCAGTCTCAGCTCACTGCAACCCCCGCCTCCCGGGTTCAAGCAATTCTCCTGCCTCAGCCTCATGAGTAGCTGGGACTAAGGCGCCCACCACCATGCTCAGCTAATTTTTGTAGTTTTAATAGGGATGGGGTTTCATCATATTGGTCAATCTGGTCTCTAACTCCTGACCTCAGGTGATCCACCTGCCTCAGCCTCCCAAAGTGCTGGGATTACAGGTGTGAGCCACCACACCCAGCTGAGATGGAGTCTCGTTCTGTTGCCCAGGCTGTAGTGCACTGGCACGATCTCAGCTCACTGCAATCTCTGCCTCCTGCATAGCTGGGACTACAGGCGCCCACCACCATGCCTGGCTAATTTTTTATATTTATTAGAGATGGGGTTTCACGATGTTGGCAGGGAAGGTCTTGATCTCCTGAACTCATGATCCACCTGCCTTGGCCTCCCAAGCGTTCACCAATTTTTAACTGTTGCCACTGCTCCTGGTAACTTCTGTTAAAGAGCCAGTGTTTCTTTGTATCAGCAAAATATTATGGCTTCTGTCATACGCATTGTAGCTTTGCTATAATCACGTTGTAAAATAATAGTTTTAAAGGAAGGCCCTCCTCTGTTATCAGCACTCAGAATGTTCCCATAGTTTCAAATGAATCACAGCTAACTTCTATTTTGGCTGCAACTTTAAACTAGAATTAACTCACATTTTAAAATTATCAGCCCATATTCGTTCATTAGATTCTATCAAAAAGACTTAAAATTTATCCCATTTCACAAATGTAAAACAGAACTGCTACCAGTTTAGGTACTAATATAGCATCGACTTCCAGTAGAAAGCCTTTGTATGAGAATCCTGGATGTTACATCATAATCATGTCTGTTCTGCTTACTTCTGTGTAGAAATACCGCAGACAGTTGTTTGGCAAAGAAGAAGCATATAGCATCATCCAAGTAACACTTTTCCTTGACAAACCTGGGCAAAGCAGGCTGGACTGAAGTGCTGGCTTTTGCTTCTAGGCTTTTTTTGTTTTTTCAGAGGTGGAGTCTCACTCTGTTACCCAGGCTGAAGTGCAATGGCATGATCTTGGCTCACTGCAACCTTTGCCTCACGGGTTCAAGCAATTCTCCCTGCCTCAGAGTCCCAAGTAGCTGGGACTACAGGTATGCACCACCAAGCTCAGCTTATTTTTATATTTTCAGTGGAGATGGAATTTCGTCATATTGACCATGTTGGTCTCAAACTCCTGACCTCAGGTGATCTTCCCATCTTGGCTTCCCAAAGTGCTGGGATTACAGGCATGAGCCACCATGCCCAGCCTACGTCTAGGCTCTTGAGAGATCACATTGGATACCAGCCTGAGACATTATCCTTGGACCAATCATGATGATTTGGGTCAGTCCTGTAACAACCTGAACTGCATTTATGCAACTTCATATAATACATTATTCTGTTTATAGCTGTACCATATGATTTGTTGTATATTTCTTACAAAAAGTCCAGTCCAAGGCTGGACTCTAATAAAGATTTATAACCATCAATTCTAGTTTCTTAAAACTCAAATCACTTATTTGAGCAACCATTCTCTGTTCTTTGTGCAAAACTATCTCCTATCAAAGTGTCTTACATTTGCACTGTCCAACCACTGTGAGGCACCTGGGCACTGTTTCCTGGGGACTAAAAATCACACATCTACCAATACGATGAAGAATATTAACTACTACATACCCAGAACTGGCCTCCCTGGCAATCAGTTGAGGATGGGTTAGTTCTGGAACTTTATTTCTTTTAAATCCCAGAAAACTATTATTTCAGATAATTTTTGTTTTCTTCCTTCATATGTATGTACATATAATTTTTTTTTTTTTTTTTGAGATGGAGTCTTGCTCTGTCACCCAGGCTGGAGTACAATGGTGTGATCTTGGCTCACTGCAAACTTTGCTTCCCAGGTTCAAGTGATTCTCCTGCCTCAGCCTCCTGAATAGCTGGGACTACAAGTGCCTGCCACCACATCTGGCTAATTTTTGTATTTTTAGTAGAGATGGGGTTTCACCATAGTGGCAAGGCTGGTCTCGAACTCCCAACCTTCTGATCTGCCCACCTTGGCCTCCCAAAGTGCTGGGATTACAGTCATGAGCCACCATGCCCAGCCCTATAAATTTTTTTTTAGAGATGGGGAGGGTCTCACTATGCTGCCCCAGCTGGATTTGAACTCCTGATCTCAAGTGATCTGCCCATCTAAACCTCCCAAGTAGCTGGTACTACAGGCATTCAAACTGCACCTAGTGATTTTTTGTTTTTTTAAGAAGAGCAGAACTCTCTATAAGAGACATCCTAAACAGGAGGCTGTCCCTTCAGCAATTTAAATCAATTAGAGCAAAGGCAGAGTGAGTACCTTCCCTCCAATAGAACCCACATTTTGCTAACTCATCATAATGATAGATGTCATTACATCCCTGATCAATCTCAAGCAAGAAATATCGAGTAATATTTAACAGAACACATACAGCAAACACCAAGAGATAGTCTGCCTACCGTTTACCGGGCAGGTGGTCCCCTCCTGAGAGTTAGGAACCACCAGCAACACCACACACAGCCAGGGCTTCAGACCCCAAGCAACCATTTTATTCCCAAGCAAAAAACTTCAGACTACAAGTTTTACATGTAATTTACAAGCACCCTATAGTAGCTAAGAAGTTCAGCTCAGTTCAGTTTATGAAACAATATGAATTGTTATTGTTTTTATGTAATTATTATTTCTTGATGAAACAATTGTTATCGTTTCATAAACTGCACAGGGCTGGGCTTCCTAGCTATTATGGGATGCTTATAACTGACATATAAACTTCATGAAGTTTCTTGAAGAAGTGTGTAAAAACACATTACCAACCAATAACAGTGGTTATTTCCTGGGGTGGAATAGGGATTGGGAGGTAGAGAGTGGATTTACATTTTATATTTTGTACCCTTCTGAATTGATTGAATTTCTATAGTAAGAATTCATTATACTCAGACACTTAGAGTGCTTTTTAGGCTACCCAGCATTGAACGACTGTCTTACTAGGGAGAAATCCTAACACAGAATGGCAGCATGGCCCCCTCTGCTGACAGGGGATAAATATTCACTTTCTCCCGTATTCTGGCAAGTAATGAGTAAGCAATCTACCTTGGTTCAGACGATCAGGGATTCCTGCCTGGGACTCTAAATCTCAAAGGAATAACGTCAAGTCACAGGGTCAATGAGAGCTGACTTTCACAAGGAGGGCAGTGGTGGCAGTGCCAGGGACAGCAGTGTCTGGCAGCAGCAGTGCCAGGGTGGTGCCGTTAGCAGGGTATTCCTGTGATGCAACCTTGGCTGTGGTTCTATCTGCCTGACTTCCCTTGGTGGCTGTTGATTTTCCAGGCTTGATTCTCTGGCTTTTCGATTCTGTGTACTACCCTATCTATTTCCAATAAATTCTCTTTCTGCCAGGGTTGGTCCTTGGAGTCAAAGAACCGTGACCTACAATTTGTTCATTCATTCATTCACTTTCTCATGAGTTCATTCAATAAAGTATTAGCTGCTTACTATGTGTTGAGAACTGTTTTAGACCCAAGGATTCTGCAGTGAACAAAACAGATAAAAATCCTGCCCCACAAGAAGTTTCTATTCTAGTGTATCTCACTTCTTCCCAGATCCTGCCCTTCCTTTATCTTTCTCCAGAAGTCTGTTTTACTTTGCGATTTATAGCATCCTTCAGCCCTAATCCAAGCTACTCTTTTTCAGCTCACCTGACATGAAGGAAGCCAGGACTTTTCTGTATCTTTCTGGTCTTGCTTTTGAAGTCATGTCAAACTCAACTTTTCTACTCCATGAATGGTCACTCATCATCATTCCATCCCATAGCCCCTAGACTATTCCACACGCTCTGCTTGGAGTTGGAGATACAGTGTTGACCTAGTCGCTGCTCTCAAGCAGATTCCAGTGCAGTAACAAAGACAACAGACATTTATGTTGCAGTAACCCCCCTTTATCCACGGTTTCACTTTCTGTGTTTTAGTGACCTGCAGTACTGTATAATAAGAGATTTTGAGAGAGAGACACTGCATTCACATCACTTTCATTACAATGTATTGTTATAATTGTTCTATTTTATTATTATTATTATTTAGATGAAGTCTCGCTCTGTCCCCTAGAGTCCAGTGGCGCAATCTTGGCCCACTGCAACCTCCACCTCCCAGGTTCAATCAATTCTCCTGCCTCAGCCTGCCGAGTAGCTGGGACTACAGGCGCCCGCCACCATGGCTGGCTAATTTTGTATTTTTATTAGAGACAGGGT
Source organism: Cheracebus regulus (assembly GCA_963574635.1). Taxonomy (NCBI): domain Eukaryota; kingdom Metazoa; phylum Chordata; class Mammalia; order Primates; family Pitheciidae; genus Cheracebus; species Cheracebus regulus. The sequence continues at coordinate 26,486 of CAUYQU010001938.1, read as the reverse complement.
TTCACCATATTGGCCAGGTTGGTCTTGAACTCCTGACCTCATGATCCGCCCACCTCAGCCTCCCAGGGTGCTGAGATTACTGGTGTGAGCCACTGTGCACCTGACCTATTTTATTATTTTGTTCTTAATCTTTTACTGTGCCAAATTTATACATTAGACTTGATCACTGGTATGTGTGTATAGCAAAAAAACATACTACATATGATATGCGGTTCGGTGCTGTTCTCAGTTTGAGGCATCCACTGGGGTCTTGTAAAGTATCTCCCATGGGTAAGGGAGGACCACTGCAGGTCTAAGAGCTGATCTGTGCCAGAGTAAAAGAAGGGCAGCATGTTTTGTGCATGGGAGCATGTTACAGGAACACGTTACCCAGTTTAGGAAGGGCCAGAGAAGGCCTCCTGGGGGAAACGATGTGTAAGCTGAGAACCGAGGGGTGAGTTAGAGCTAGCCAGCTGAGGAGGATATAGAAGACTCTGGTGAGAAGGAATAGCACCGTCATACTCTAGAAGTAAGACAGAACACGGCCCGTTAGAGCAGATGGCGGGGGTTCAGGATGGCAGGGCTGGGAGATGGAAGACACTGGGAGGGTAGGATAATGGTGAAAGTAAGGCTGCAGGGGAAATGGGGAATCTTACTAGCTTTCCACAGCTTGATTCTCAGACCAATCGGAATCCATGCAAGAGCTTAAACAGAAGAGACAGTGGAAATGTGGACTGTCAGATCTGTAAATTAGAATGATCGCTCTGGATGCTGGCCAAGTGAATTGGAGAGGAAAAAAATGGAGGCATGGAAGTTACTGAACAGCCTGCCAAAGTAGTCCGGATGAGAAGCACTGTATCTTGGATCAGCAGGGGTAGGAGAGATGAAAAGGAGCAGAGACATGTATTGAATACAATCAAGAAGACTTATGGATAGCGGGATCTAGGGTGACGAAGGAGAGCAAAAAGTCAAAGATGACTCCCAGGTGTCACTAGCCAGGTAGACAGTGGCTACTGTCTTTTTAAAATCAGAAATAAACAAAATGCTAAAGAGACAATGACTTCAGTTGGGCATATTCAGTTTGAAGAAGAACTGCTGGATTGACAGCTGGATTTGTGGGTTTGGCTTTTGGTGTAGAAATCTTAGCTGGAGGAAGGAATCCAGGATCAAAGCGACAGTCACTGGGGTTGTGGGAGTGGCAAAATGACCCTGGATAAGTGCAATCATGTGGTGGACTGTATTACTGTTACAAATACTCATTGCTCATGTCTGGGGAAGGATTAGATTTTGCCACCCTGTTAATGTCAGCCTTCATCATAAGACTTCTTTTGGTCAATGAAATGTGAGTTGAAATGACATGTGTCACTTCACTTCTGTGCAGAAGCTTCAAGGCCAACTCAAGGTTCTCCATGGTCTCTTCTCCCTCTGTTATTTCAAGCAGCAATGTTCCAGAGACAGAGGCCATTCAGTCAGCCGGGGTCACAGAATAAGGATTACGAGGAAGCAAGCTGTAATCAACTCACAGTGAACATGCAGCTAAAGCCAAAAATAAATGTTTGCTATTATAAGCCACTGAGATTTGGGGGTCATTTGTTACTGCAGCAAAACCAAGCCCACTCTGACTGATACAGGTGGGAAGAAAAGTGGGTTTACGACAGAACCCTGAGGAAAAGTGACATGGAAGGGTCCCCAGGGAACGCAGAGAAGAGAAAGCAAGCCCCTTGTACCCTGGTCTCTCCCTCATAGAAACCCCTGCAGACGCTCTGTGCTGGCCAATTCAGGTTTCCACTCTGAAAAAGCAAACCCTTCTTTCCTTTCTCTGTCCACTCTTGTATCTTTTCTTCTGTCAGAAGCTGTATGCGTCAACTCTCAGGCCTGGGGCACAAACAGGACAGAGGATGCGGAAGCAACCCACCTTCCCCGGCTTCCAATCCGTCCCTGCCCTGGCCCAGCCTGTGACTTACTCTCTTCGCCCCCTCCAGTTTTCAAGCCATATCCCGGATACATTGCTGGCTAATCTTGTTCTTGGCCTTAACCCCAACCCTGCGGCTGGGCTGTCTGGGGAGCCTGATGTCCACGTGCCCTGGAACAGCCTCTGGGATGCCCTGCACCCAGGCAGTTCGTGCCCATTCTGACTCATCCTGAGCTTCTTGGCTTGCTCCCTGGATGTCTCCACAGACAGACAGCTGTCAGCCGGTTGACCTTTCCAGATTCTAGTTGCTCTGGCTCCTTTCTCCTCCACATTCCCTAGCCTCAGCCTCAGCATCGGAGCATAACACACTGAGTGACTATGGCCAAAGCTTCTCACCTATTAGCTGTCTCCCAGTCAATCCGGAGGGCCACTGCTCACCCAGAACACGTGACCTGTGTGGGTGTCTTCATTTATGGGGAACGTGCATCACAGGTGCTTCTGCTCACTTTCCCCCTGCAACAACAGGCTGCCTGGATCCCCACCTTCCAGCCTCCTGAGATCTGTGTCTCCTTTTACAGCCAATTAGGAATGAGACTGACGCGCTCTGTTTAAAAGTGTCTTTACTTTCCAAATTAACAAGACGATGCCACTTTCCTTGGCTTAAGCCCAGTTCCCAAACCAGAGGGCCGCCAGGCATCCCAGGCGTGGTCCTCCCAGCCTACCCATGGTGATTCCGATCAGTATGGAGGCAAAGACGTTGAATCATATCTATCTCTTTTCAAGCTGAATCACTGTTCAACATTTTGTATATGTTGTTCACAATGGTGGCTACTCATAGTTCCTGAAAGTTTATTAGACGGCAGACAACATGCTAACCACTTAACACGTTCCCTTTTTTTCCCCCAGTTTACAAATGGTGAAACTCAGATTTTAGAAGTTTACATAGTAAGGAAATATAGTCAGTACCCGTAGAATTCTAGGTTTGCCTGACTCCAGAACTTCATGTTTTTATTATTCTACCATATGTGTGTGTGTAATACATATGTGTGTGTATACATATAGGTGCATATATATATACAGGTGTGCATGTACCTATAAACATATGTGTATGTGTATTTAAATACGTATTTGTATACATGTATATGAATAGGTAAATATGTTGTAAAGGTGTATATATGTTTGTGTGTATATGTAGGTGTATATATGCAGATATGTGTGTGTAGGTATATATATGTGTGTTTGTGAGTATATATGCATATGTGTGTAAAACTGAAAGTGTCAAATTTTATGATCTTAGGTTAGAAAATAGGTACTACATTCAGTTTTAACCAGTTGATATCACACCTATCATAATTCAACATTCTAATATACGTTTTTTTCTTCTGAGATGGAATGTAGTGGTGCAATCTTGGCTTATTGCAACCTCTGCCTCCCAGGTTCAAGCAATTCTCCTGCTTCAGCCTCCTGAGTAGCTGGGATTACAGACACCCGCCGCCACCCCTAGCTAATTTTTGTATTTTTATTAGAGACGGGGTTTCACCATGTTGGCCAGGATGGTCTTGAACTCCTGACCTCAAATGATCTCCCACTGCAGCCTCCCAGAGTGCTAGGATTAAAGGTGTGAGCCACCTTTAATTTCTAAACAGAAGTTCTAAAATGCTTTTAAAGTTAGGTTTTACGTGCAAGTCGTTTGGGAACGGCCTTGTGAGTAGGGGAGCCAGGAGCACTGGGTTCAGAAGTTCTAAAATGCTTTTAAAGTTACGTTTTACATGCAAGTCGTTTGGGAACGGCCCTGTGAGTAGGGGAGCCAGGAGCACTGGGTTCTAGCTCCAGCTTTGCCACTGCCCAGCAGGTAGCTTCTGAGTCAAAGGCTCCCATCTGTAAAACGAAGGAGTTCAACCTGGTGCCTCACCAGGGCCATTCCTGCTCTGAAATGACACAATTCAGAAGAAATAAAATATCAAATCATCTCTCTCTTATAATAGTAACTATATATTTAAAGTTGAATAATCCTTACTCATAGGGGTATTAGAATGTGCACTTTAAATTTTCTAGTGTCTTTTTCCTTATTTTCTCTAAGTAACAATGAGGAATGAAAAATTTCATATGACTTCCAGTGTAATGAACGCATCAAAACAGAGCAATTATAAAATGTTAGTGGTAATTCTTAGTTTTCTGCATAAATGAGAAGCTCAAAAATGAATCAAATTGTATATTCTCTCTAAGTTAAGTGGGTAAATAATGCATCATGAAAAGAATCAGTTTTAGAGAATGGACGGAAGCTATTTTTGTAAAGGCCAATAAAGGGGTGCAGTCTGGACACATCCCCTAGAAATGACTAGGAGTTAGGTTTCACAGCACTCACTGAAGATTCAGATTATTTATTCTGGCAAAAGCGCACTAATCCCATCTTTAGCTGCTACTGGGGAAAAAACAATGACAGACGAGTTCAAGATTTTCTCAGACGATTCCAAATTTGTTTGTTAAAATCCTACCAACCGAAGCTGGTAGGGAAACAGATACAGACTAGAAGGCTTTTAGATCTAATTCATTAATTTAAAATTTATTTCTCAATTCTGCCCAGCTGCTAGCATCAGAACAGAGTAAATTAGATTTGAGGCACAAGAAACAGTAAAAATTGCTTCACATTGAAGGATGAGTTTGCAAAACTTCTTGTGTGAATGAATTTGAACAGAAAGGAATAAGAGGAGTGGGAAAAGGTCAGGGAAGGGTGGCGAAAACAGTTCTTCATTCTCAGGAATTTTTTGAGACAGTTGCAAACAAAATACATGAATACTGGCCAAGTGCGTTGGCTCACACCTGTAATTCCAGCACTTTGGGAGGCCGAGGCAGGCAGATGGCTTGAGGTCAGGAGTTCAAGACCAGCCTGGCCAACATAGGAAAACTCTGTCTCTACTAGAAATACAAAAATTAGCTAGATGTGGTGGTGCTCCTGTAATCCCTCGGGAGGCTGAGGAAGGAGAACCACTTGAACCTGGGAGGCGGAGGTTGCGGTGAGCAGAGATCCCTTCACTGCACGCCAGCCTGGGTGACAGAGTGAGACCCCATCTCAAACAACAACAACAAAAACCCAAACCATAACACCTATTGTGGTAAATGGCATAAAGGAGACATGCAAGAGATAGTAACAACCATCTATTTTTCTGTAAACTCGGTATCAAGAAGTCTCCTAATCCATTCTCTCTCCATATGAATGGGAGAGAATATTGTTAACAGTATAATTCAGGAAGATTTTCTCTACCGTTGTCACAGTGATTTTTTATCTTATTTTTAAAATTTATTTATTTATTTATTTTGAGACGGAGTCTCACTCTGTAGCCCAGGCTGGAGTTCAGTGGCACAATCTCGGCTCACTGCAAACTCTACCTCCCGGGTCCCAGATGAAGCAATTCTCCTGCCTCAGTCTCCTGAGTAGCTGGGATTACAGGCACATGCCACCATGCCCGGCTAATTTTTGTATTTTTAGTAGAGACAGGGTTTCACCTTGTTGGCCAGGCTAGTCTTGAACTCCTGACCTCGTAATCTGCCACCTCAGCCTCCCAAAGTGCTGAGATTGCAGGCGTGAGCCACTGCACCTGGCCAAGTTTTTATCTTTTAAATGTCCCTTAATTTTTCATCTTTTCATTATTTATCATTTTAAATAAGTATGTATTATTTTAATATATGGAAAATATTTCTTTAGAAAAGCAAATATACATTTAGTATTTATTTTATGCAAAATAAAATCTTCAGATGACTAAGGCAGATTTGCTTAAAAATGTTACCAGTCCTTCTAGAAAACTCTAACCACAGAACACAGAATTTCAAGGAAAAGTTTAACAACTTAATTAGTTTATCCTAACTTTAAAATGTTTAGCCAGGTGCAGCGGCACACACCTGTAATCGCAGCTACTCAGGAGGCTGAGGCACAAGGATCATTTGAGCCCAGGAGTTCAAACCCAGCCTGGGCAATACAGCAAGACCTTGGTCTTTTTTTTTTAAGTCAATAAATTTTCATTCAAGGAATTCCATGTTGTGATTTCTTCCACTGTCCATCAAGGTCACTTTAGATCCTCTGAAGAGCTGGAGTGGTGAAACTGACGCTTATTTTAATCCAATTGTCTTGTCAGCCCATAATTCCTTTATTTTGGCTTCTGTCATCTCCTTTTAAAATGGATATACTGATGAAGACCTTAAAATTCATCAAGAATCTTTGGGATCTAATTTCTTCAATCAATTTACTTTAGGGCCCTTAGTACTGTAAGTGGTGGATGGCAAGACCCAGTCTTTAAAAAAAAAATCCAAAAAGTTGGCCAGACATGCTGGCTCATACCTGTCATCCCAACACTTTGGGAGGCCAAGGCAGGAGGATCACTTAAGCCTAGGAGTTTGAGCCTGCGGTGGGTCATGATCACACCACTACACTACAGCCTGGGAGACAGAGCGAACGGAGCAAGACTCTGTTTCAAAAACTTAAAAAGCAGGCATTCCTAAATAATATGTCAGTTCTCTTCTTCCCCACTTTGAAATTTAGATACATGGAGTCATACAGTATGTATTTGCTCCCTTCTGGTTTCCTTTGATCAGCATTATGGTTTTAGAATTCGCTCACGTTTTTACACATGACTGTAGTTCATTTTAGTTGCTTTTTAGTGTATTACATTGTATTTAACAATTTATCCATTCTACTGTTGATGGACATTTGGGTTGTTTCCAGTTTTGGGCTATTATAAACCATGCTGCTGTCAACTTTCCATGCCTTCTGGCGTAAGTGTGCACATATTCTTAAACATGAACTGCTGGGTCATGGGGTATGTATGTATTTACCTTTTGTGGGTAGCAAACCACTGTTCAAACTGTGGCCATAGTTATTTTTCATTCTCTTACTCCTCTGCCTTTTTTGTATTTTCCCATCTTTCCCTCCTTTTTTCTTCCCTTTCTTTCTCCTTAAGAGGCTTTAGCATCCCCTGACTAAAAGAAAAGTTCAGTTAATATCGTTTAGTTGGCTACCACGGACTTGTTGACATATTTCATGTTAGGGAGGACTACAGAAGACGTTTCCTTTCTGAATTCCTATACAAGTAAAAATTCTATTCAGCTATTCAAGTTGATATAAGCATAGTTAAATCTTCACTGATATCGTATGCCAAGGATGTTATCTCCTGCACACTAGGAAAAGTCAGTCTTCCTTTCTCATGTTGATTCCCAGAAAACCTGGAGCCAGATTCACCCATCTGCAGCAAGGAAATAGATCAGGGCTTCTGAAGTGTGGTCCTATAACCACTTGCATCAGGATCGCCTGGGGGCACCGGTTAACAATGTAGGTGTGGGGCAGCAGTGTGCGGGATGGGGCGGTCCCCCCCGTGAGGTTAAGGAACTTGCATTTTTAACAAATACCCCATGGGGAGTACAGTGGCTGCTAAATTTTGAAACCACTGGTGAAAGTTAAAATGCTACATGATCTTGTATTTTAACTTTCACTTCTGACTTAATATTAGGATCTTATTGTGTTTCTTTCCTCTGTCACTCCGTTTTTAATCCATCGTACATTATCATATCTTATGAATACTTACAAATCACTTATGATCATTTCCAATTCAAGAGCTGGACTGGTAGATGAATAGACAGATAAATGCTAGGCTAGATATTAAAAAGAGAAAGCTGTCTGGCATCCCTTAACCACAAATACCACTAGCCACTATAAAAGCATCAAAAAGAAGTTAAGAAGATACAGATTACTGAATGCAGTTTTGCATTGAACTGCCTTACAGTTTCATCATGACACATTTAGAGCACCAACAAAGAGGGACAATGATCAGCCAGCTCAGACTAGCAGTCCAAAAGGAAATTCTTTGTTTCCTCACCCACAGTTCCTAAGCCAAGCCTAGAGACCTTTCTTTCAGGGAGAATCTACAGCACTGCCGAGAATTCTGCCTGTGGTTCATGTGACCTTGGATTTCAAAAAATTACTTGTCTAAAATGTAATGTAAAAAGGAAAATTAAGTGGCCATGATGCATTTTTCAAAGTTATAATGGCATCTGTTTCTGCAATAAAAAAGATTGAAATAGTTTACCGCCGGATTTCTTATATTTTAGCTAAATTTCTGGACACCTATTGAGTGAGGAACAGCCAGTCATCACTCCTCTGCCAAAGAGAGCCTGGAAGAAAATTGGCATGGGTCGGCTGTTTATTGTACGGACAAACTGCAAAATCAAGCTCCAAATTTTCAAAAGTATACCCACTGCAAGTGTTGGCTGCCCTACAGAGGTGAATAAGAGAGAAAGTACAATCCAAACAAGCTGTTCAAGAAGCAAAACAGAGCAGTGGATCTTGCCACGGGAATTAAGAAATTATAACAGAATCAGACTCACCAGACAGGTGTCAAAGAAAAACTAAGGTTCTATTTACTATGCTTACCTTAACTCCAATATCAATATATCCTATCCAAGAGGGAAAATGCCTAAGGTAATTCAATTATCCAAAGTGTGCAAAACAAAACAACACTACTCTGTTTTAAAACATTTAAACATTGATATATGTCACTGTTGGACTTCATCACAATTAGGTTGGTTGAAGCATTCAGGAAGTAACACCATATTATAAAATGCATATCTAAATTTTATCTGACTTCCAGAAGATAATCATATTATTTTTTATGTAATAGCTAACACTTTTAAACTAGTAGTTTCAACTATATGCCAGGCCCTATTCCAAGCACTTCAACACATTAACTCATTTAATCCTTGCAGAAACCCAAGATAGTGATACTATTATTAGCCCCATTTTACAGATGGGGAAACTAAGGCAGAGAGAGTCAGTGCTTTTCCCAAAGACCTTAAGCTAGTAGGTAACTCTAGAGTGCATGCTTTCAATTACATTTGCCATTGTCAATCATTTCTGTTATTGTGAAGGGACAATGACCTAATTTGTGTTTTTTAGAAATAGGGTTTCACTATGTTGCCCAGGATGAAGTGCAGTGGCTATGCGTGGGCACAGCTTTTGCACACTGCAGCCTCGAACTCCTCGGCTCAAGTGATCCTCACGCGACAGCCTCCTGAGTAGCTGGGACTACAGATGCTTGCCGAGCCAGCTAACCTAACAGTATATTTGAAAGTGCATTAACCAAACAAAAGCATAAGGATTTGTACTTAATCCACTCAGCTTCACTCTGCATTACATATTTCCATAAAATTACATTTCATTTGCATAATGGCGCAATAAGTGTTTCTAACATGCAAAATTCACCCACCACTTCTAAGACAATGTAATTGCTGTTTTGGCTTTAATAAAAACAGCACCATGGTAAAGCAAAAACCCAAGCTGCCTACAGCTGGAATCATGGGTCTTGGCTCCCCAGACCAAAGAAAATATAAGTTAAATAGCAATAGACATAAGAGAGAGACGCTTCGGGAGTACCTTAAAAGAGAGAAAGACTTGAAACCTAGTAGTCCTAGCAAGTTTAAAAACCAAGACACAAAAAATAAATAGAATTGTAAAATTGTTTTTGTAGAAGGAGAGTGAACTTTAGCTTCCAATGAAAAAGAATCAATTAGAAATGGGAAGAGTTTTAAATGGGGTCACAGCTTTGTAGCTGATCTCTTCCTGCCTCTATTAGCAGTCTGTGTTAATTTGAATAGCTGCTAATACTTATAACAGTAATATATTTTTTTTTTCATTTTTGAGACAGAGTCTTGCTCTGTTGCCCAGGCTGGAGTGCAGTGGCATGATTATGACTCACTGCAACCTGTGCTTCCTGGGTTCAAGTGATTCTCATGTCTCAGCCTCCCAAGTAGCTGGGATTACAGGTGTGTGCCACTGTGCCCAGGTAATTTTTGTATTTCTAGTAGAGATGAGGTTTCACCATGTTGGCAAGGGTGGTCTGGAACTCCCGGCCTCAAGCAATCCACCTGCCGCGGACTCCCAATGTGCTGTGATTACAGGCGTGAGCCATCACGCCTGGCCATAACAGTCATATTTCAAGTACTGGTAGACAAAGCTACCTCCAATAAATCCAGCTGAGACCTAGAGGACTTTGTTTACAGTTCAAGCTTGTGTAACAGAGTTGGTGGCAGTGGCCAAAGAGAAGATAGGACTGATGTCCAGGTCCAAGTAGGCTTTCCGTGAGGACTACGTTTGGACAGTAAAAGTTCAAAAGATATGTGTTGATGGCTGGGCTTGGTGGCTTATGCCTGTAAACCCAGCACTTTGGGAGGCCGAGGCTGGTGGATCACTAGAGGTCGGGAGTTTGAGACCAGCCTGACCAACATGAATAAATGCCGTCTCCACTAAAAATACAAAATTAGCCAGATGTGGTGGTGCATGCCTGTAATCCCAGCTACTAGGGAGGCTGAGACAGGGGAATCGCTCGAACTGGGGAGGCAGAGGTTGCAGTGAGTCGATTGGGCCATTGCACTCCAGCCTGGGCAACAAGAGCGAAACTCTGTCTCGGGGAGGGGGTGGAGGAAGATATGTGTTGAATTGAGGGCTGCATCACCGGGGCTCACCTAGAATTGGGACCGCATCACCTCCATCTAGAATAACCACAGCATCCACAGCCCCAGAGGATGTGAAGCCTCAAAAATGCAGAGCCAGGATCACTAATTACACAGTGTTTTTGTTCGCTAAACAAGGGTGCCTGGACAAAGATGCAGGTGAAGAATGAACTCACCATGCCTCTGCTGACCAAGCTCTGGAGCAAGGCCACCGCCTTTCAGAGGAAGGAAGGAGTACCTTGTGATTTGTGGAGAGGTGCCATATGGCTTGAGCAGCCCTGTAGAGCAATGCTAAGGCACTGAACGGCTACAGCAATCTGAACTAAAGTGATGGAAGGCAGAGAGTACCCTGTGGAGTCATAAAGGGAGGGAATCCTTTTCCAAGTGTAAATCCAGTGTAATTTACATAGTCTCTGCCTCTGGCATTTGAGTTTAGATAATAATGTTTTCCACCAGAAACGTCCTCCTGTATGCTTTCTCCATGTAGTACCTTTCTCCCAAAGTACACATGTTCCTTCCAAATAGTGAAAGTTAATTCACACAGATTACGGAGCATTTTCTTCTGGATGATGGATAATCACAGAGCCATTGCAGCAACCATCTGTCAAGTTCTGTGGGATAAATGTCCTTCAAATATAAAGACATAAATCTGCAGTAACTGAATTGAATAATGTAAACCCATCAAAGGTAGATGGGGAAATGCTTAGAGACAAATTCTTGCTTTTGTTTTACCGAGTACATTGATACCAAATTACTTAGATCTTTTCTAATTGATGATAACATATTTTATTAATTTATTTTAACCTTTTTAAAAAGAATACTCAAATGGCATGAATATAGGGCGGTTTCTGTTTTCTTTGTTATGTGTTACCTTTTCCAAATTGTCTACAATGATTATGTACCACTTTTATAATCAGAAGCAATATATAATTTTTTTTCTTTACTTGTTTTTTGCTCCTGCCATCTACAGACAGGGTTGGTTCAGGTAAGGAAATGAAAGAGGCTGGTAAAATTGGTCACTGGCTTGGCAAGAATAAAACCCACAGTGTAAATGGCAGAGACAAGACACCATGTGTGACAGGTTGGCCTGGCCTTGCACCATCCTTGCAGCATGCTACAGGGTGATCGCACTTTCTCTCAGTTCACGGGAGGCTACACTAGGAATGAACATGTGACAGCGTGCCTCAGCATGAAGCCCAGGGCCTGGCATACAGTGTATGCTCCACCTGTGTTCCTTGAGGGCTTGGAGAGATGACTTCATGAGTAGCAGCAGCAAAAACATAGCACAGGATGTGTCCTTGGTGTGTTAATTTCTCTGAGTCTCAGTTTCCTCAGTTTTATTTTTATTTATTTATTTAGACAGAGTCTCTCTGTGTCGCCAGGCTGGAGTGCAGTGGCATCATCTCCACTCACTGCCACCTCCATCTCCCAGGTTCAAGTGATTTCCCTCCCTCAGTCTACTAAGTAGCTGGGACTACAGGTACACACCACCATGCATAGCTAATTTTTTGTATTTTAGTAGAGATCCTCAGCTTTAAAGTAGCAATAATAATAATACCACATAGAGGTGCTGTGAATAGCAAATAAAATAATGAGCATAAAGCACATGCTTGGTTGACTCAGCAATTCCTCTTCTTGGTATATACCCAAAGGAATTGAAAGGAGGGACTCAAACCGGTATTTGTACATGCATGTGTACAAATATAGCAGCCTTATTCACAGTAGCCAAAGGCTATAAACAATCCACAGGTCTACCAACAGATACATGGATAGACAAAATGTGGCATCTACGTGCGAGGGAATAATAGCGTTAAAAAGGAATTCAATTCTGATGTGCTACAACATACACAAGCTCTGAAAATATTGTATTAAGTGAAACACACCAGACACAGAAGGACAAATACAGGATTCCACGTATATAAGATGCCTAGAATAGGCAAATTCTTAGGGACAGAAATAAAAGAGGTTACCAGAGTCTGGGGGCAGGGAGCAGTGAGGAGTTATTTTTAATGGTTACAGAGTTTCTGGTGGGATCATGAAAAAGTTCTGGAAATGGGTAGGGTGATGGTTGCATACCACAGTGAATATGCTCACGCTACTGAACTGCACACCTAAGAATGGTTCAGATGCCAGATTAATGTTATGTATATTTTACCACAACAAAAATATTGGGTTAATGGTAGATATTTCTTCTGTCATTATTAATACTAGAAATAATCAGTTCAGGCTGGGCGCAGTGGCTCATGCCTATAATTCCAGCACTTTGAGAAGGCGAGGCAGGTGGATCACAAGGTTAGGAGATCAAGACCATCCTGGCCAACATGATGAAACCCCATCTCTACTAAAAATACAAAAATTAGCTGGGCATGGTGGCATGTGCCTGTAGTCCCAGGTACTCAGGAAGCTGAGGCAGGAGAATTGCTTGAATCCAGGAGGTGGAGTTTGCAGTGAGCTGAAATCGCACCACTACACTCCAGCCTGGGTGACCCAATGAGACTCCATCTCAAAAAAAAAAAAAGAAAAGAAAAGAAAGAAAGAAAAAGAAATAATCCCCTGAGAGTGTTTGGGAGGGGCATGGCAGGGGTGGTGGGGGAGGAGATGGCTGGTGCATTGTAGTGACACCAGTTAGAGCTTAGGGCTTGGGTCCCAGGAGCTGAGGCAGGAACCAGCAACCTGTGTGGTAACTGAAGAAGCCGAGAGTAAGAGGACTGGTCAGAAGCAAATCCTAGAGATTATAAGGATCAATCCCAGTAAGTCCCAGAGAGACACAGGAGCAAAATGAGGCTAAAAATAGGAGATGATGCCGGGTGCATTGGCTCACACCTATAACCCCAGCACTTTGGGAGGCCTAGGTGGGTGAATCATCTGACGTCAGGACCAGCCTGGCCAATGTGTTCAAGACCAGCCTGGCCAATGTGGCGAAACGACATCTCTATAAAAATACAAAGATTAGCTTGGCGTGGTGGTGTGTACCTGTAGTCCCAGATACTCAGGAGGCTGAGGCAGGAGAATTACTCGAACCTGGGATGTGGAGGTTGCAGTGAGCCAAGATCGCAGCATTGCACTCCAGCTTGGGTGACAGGGTGAGACTCTGCCTCAAAAAAAAAAAAAAAAGATGGGGGTGCTTTGGGGAGAATAATAGTTAAGGCTCTTGTGTTTATAACTGCCACTCATCTCAATGGGATTAAACATACATTGGGACTTCACTGGCTTGTGTACTTGGAAAGTTCAGGAAGAGCTCCATCTCCAGTAAGTTGGATCCCAGCATGCAGAGGATATTAAAGAACCTTGTTAGACCCAGCAATCCCATTACTAGGTATATACCCAAAGGATTATAAATCATTCTACCATAAAGACACACGCACACATATGTTTATTGCAGCACTATTCACAATAGCAAAGACTTGGGACCAACTCGAATGCCCATCAATGATAGACTGCATAAAGAAAATGTGGCACATATACACCATGGAATACTTTGCAGCTATAAAAAAAGATGAGTTAATGTCCTTTGCAGGGACATGGATGATGCTGGAAACCATCATTCTCAGCAAATTAACACAGGAACAGAAAACCAAACACCACATGTTCTCACTCATAAGTGGGAGTTGAGCAATGAGAACACATGTACACAGGGAGGGGAACATCATACACCAGGGCCTGTTGGGGGGTGGGGGGTTAGGGGAGGAATAGCATTAGGAGAAATACCTAATGTAGATGATGGGTTGATGGGTGCAGCAAATCACCATGGCACGAGTATACCTATGTAACAAAACTGCACGATCTACACATGTATAGAACTTAAAGTATAAATAAACAAACAAACAAACAAAAACCTTGCTGCCCCATCTATTAGCTATGCCACCTCCTTACTGGCTTTATTCACACAGACAGCAACCACAGGGTCCCCTGTCAGAGTCCTTTTCCAGAATCGACTCTGACTTGCTTGGTTTGGATCACAAGCCCACCCACAAACCAATCATGGAGGCCAGGGCAGCAGAATATGCTAATCAGCCATGGGCCATCTCCAGTGGACTATACAGAGGTGCTGTTGATAGATTCAGTAGAATGGATGCCGACTGGGCAGAAAGGAGGAATGTTCTGAAGCAGGAGATAAAATTCAAAGTGTAGGAAGCTAGATAGAAACAGAAAAAGAACCGGGAGTAAGCAGAGGTCAGGAGTGGGAACAAAGTGAGGGCGTCTCAGACAAGTATGGATGAGGGTGGAAGGTCTGAGGTCTGGCTTATTGCCTACCAGTAACTAGCACATGAGTCAGGATGGCTTAAAGACACAGGCTCTGGGTTGGCTACGGGCCAGAGTTCCTCTGTACTGAGTTCTAACAGGGTTGCCTGAGCCTCCCCAGTGTCTCCACCTTGTAATTAGCGTTGCGCAGTGAAAATCAGGAGGTTAGCTTCGAAACCCGGAACCCTGTCTAAATAGTGATGAAATGGGACAGAAGCCTGGGCCTCATTTTCCCCAATAGGTGGGATTGAATTGCAAGGCACCTAGGAATCTGTATGTCCGGGCCTCCATCCTAAATAATTGTAAATTAGTTATAATATCAAAACAAAAGACAGGTGAGCATATTAAATAAAGTGGTATATGTGAAAGTATTTTATAAATTACAAAGAACCATGCAAATTAGTTGTGGTTGTTGTTTTTAATGTCAACAGGGGAGGTAAAAAGGAGGAAAACAAAAAGTGGAAGGGTACTCTATTTAATGTAGAGATTAAAACAGGGAAGGAGGCTGGGTGCGGTGGCTCACACCTGTAATCCCAGCACTTAGGGAGGCCAAGATGGGAGGATAGCGTGAGGCCAGGAATTCAGAAGTTTATACGCAGCCTTGGCCGCAGAGCGAGATGCTGTCTCTACATTTTTTTTTTTTTAATTAGCTGGGTGTGGTGGTGCATGCCTGTAGTCTTAACTGCTTGGGAGGCTGAGGCAGGAATATCACCTGAGCCTGGAAGTTCAAGGCTGTCGTGAGCTATGATTGCACCACTTGTAACTTACAGCACTCTAGTCACCAAAAAACAGGAACAGGACAGGCAAAATAAAAATTATAATTGTGTATTTTGCATAAAACATATATATATTTATGAGTTCTTTTTCTGGGTTGGGTTAGAAGTCACAGATGGCCTCTCCATGTTCCTGACACTATCCACTCCTCTCTGAAATGTGGCATCTAGGCCCTATTTCTCCGCTGCCAAAAGGTCATCAGTGACCACCCACACTGCCAAATCTAGGGGATGTTCGTCAGCCGTTATCTTGTTTTTCTTTTTTATTTTATTTTATTTTTTTTTTGGAGACAGAGTTTTGCTCTTGTCGCCCAGGCTGGAGTGCAGTGGTGCAATCTTGGCTCACCACAACCTCTGCTTCCCGGGTTCAAGCAATTCTCCTGCCTCAGCCTCCCCAGTAGCTGGGATTAAAGATGCCTGACACCACACCAGGCTAATTTTTATATTTTTAGTAGAGATAGGGTTTCACCCTGTTGTCCAGTCTGTTGCCCAGGCTGGTCTCGAACTCCTGACCTCAGGTGATCCACCCTCCTTGGCCTCCCAAAGTGCTGGGATTACAAGCGTGAGCCACTGTGCCCGGCCAGCCATTATCTTTACAAAGTTCATTACTGCTCTTGACACTGTTGTGCTTTGTCTTCATTCTAAAAACTCCCTACTGTCTTGGGACAATGCTGTCCCATGGGCCTCCCCCTACCTTAAAGTTTCTTTTTGGACTCCCTTCCCCTACCCGCTTCCTAAAACACTCACATTCCCCAGTGTTCCTTGTTCTGGGGATGTTGACAACCTCTCTCATAGTTTTGACTCTCATGCGTATGTTTCACCTACATGGCTCCAGCCCTGCCCATTCCTCTGAGCTTCAGCCCATTGGACGTCCCTCAAACAGCTCCAATATCCCAGAAATCTTCAGTGGAAGTCATCGGCCCCTCCCCTCCAAGTCCTTTTACTTCCTATTTTCCATCTCAGGCAGTCACAAAGGCCAGAAACCTACTCATTCATTCTCCCTCCTCTTTTCTGCACTCCCCAGCTCACACTGGCTCTGTGTTTTGTCTCTTTACCTGGTTCTTATTCCTCCTTAAAGAGTCGGCTCCAAGGTGGTTTCTTAGAACCCCAGGTGGAGGAGAGCTCACCTAGTGGCCTGCACAGAATTCTACCTCACTACCTCTTACCAGATTACACTGAAGCATCTGTCTATGACTGTCCATCAAACTCCCACCCTAACCCCATGGCCCACCAGACTCTAGGTTCCTCAAGGACATGGGTTCTTTGTTGGGTTTTGTACCCACTAAGCCTAGCACACTGGCTGGCACACACATAGTTAATGTTTACTGAACTAAACCAATTCTTGCCAGCTGTGAAGCTAAATAAGAACATTCTGCCTGTGATGAAAGTAATTTAACTTTTAACTATCAGCACAGATTATTTAATGTGATCACTTAGCACTCACAGTGTCAAAAGAGGAGAAAGCTCAGATACCTCAACTATGAAACAGATGATACAGCAAATTCTGCATTTATGTTACTTATTTTGAGAAATATGTATTTCTCTTTTTTTTAAACCAGTGATCACATATGAGTCTTAAATAGGAGTAGTTGTGCTTTTCCCAGTAGTTAACTGCTTAGAAACTCTCTGATCAAGTTAAAAAAAAAATCTATAACCTTAGCCAGGTGCGGTGGCTTACCTATAATCTCAGCACTTTGGGAGGCCCAGGCAGGCAGATCACTTGAGGTCAGGAGTTGAGAACAGCCTAGCCAGCATAGTAAGACCCCTGTCTATACTAAAAATACAAAAAAAAAAAAAAAAAAAAAAATAGCTAGGCATGGTGGCACATGCCTTTACAGGTACTCAGGAAACTGAGGCAGGGGCATTGCTTGAACCAGGGAGTCAGAGGTTGCAGTGAGCCGAGATCACGCCACTGCACTCCAGCCTGGGTGACAGAGTGAGACTTTGTTTCAAAATAAAATAAAATCTATAACTTTAAAATTCTTTGGTTATTTCTTCTCTTGAACCTTTCATTTTCAAACTGTACATTTCCAGTTTGTTGTTTTTTTTAAGGGTGGGAGCATAAGTCTCCAAGCCTCCAGATAGGAATATCATTTTCTTGCACAACTTTTCTCCATGTTGCTGGTATTATAAGGAGAATATCATTTAAAACCTTAAAAGGAAAGTTATCCAACAATCTTCAGCAATTGTGTTGAATTATGCTAATTAACATTTTCATAATGTCATACATACTGGAAATGTAGTAGGAAATTAAAATTAGTATATGTTACATATAATACACACAATAGCATCATTTATAGTTGACAGGTGAACTGTACATTTGTACATCTGGTTTTAGAGATTCATTAAAAATTGTAAGGCTAGGCTTACAAAGGAAATGCCAGGCTGGGCACAGTGGCTCATGCCTGTAATCCTAGCAGTTTGGGAAGCCAAGGCAGGTGGGTCACCTGAGGTCAGGAGTTCAAGACCAGCCTGACCAACATGACAAAACCCCGTCTCTACTAAAAATAGAAAAATTAGCCAGTAATGGTGGTGCACTTCTATAATCCCAGTTACTTGGGAGGCTAAGACAGGAGAATGGCTTGAACCTGGAAGATGGAGGTTGCAGTGAGCTGAGATTGTGCCACTGCACTCCAGCCTGGGCGACAGAACAAGATTCCATCTCAAAAAAAAAAAAAATGCCGAAATACACCATGATCACATTTGTTTGTTCACTGTTTAAACCATACATAAGGCCAAAAAAGAAAAACCTAAAATTGTATTTGGCATAATTTTATTTCCTTCATAAAGCACAAAGGCTATGTACAACTTTCCAATAGGAAACAATGCTTTTTTTCTTTCTTTTCTTCATTGTAAAAGTCAGTGGTAGTCACCTCATTAATCATGAGCAGTTTAAGATAGCCCATAATATGGTGGATGGAAAAAAGCAAGAACAGATTTTAGGAATCCGACTGTTATGAATAAAGCTTTGAGAATGGAAATCACATGGCTAAGACATTTATTCACTTGCATGTACAATTTGCCTCCAGTTGTTTTTTAAAGCTGTGAATCCCTCTAAAGCATGCTATTATAATTAAAATGTAATCTCTTGTTTGAAATGTAACATCATGGAAGTAGTGCAGGGCAACTATGGGCTCTGAGCCATGCTTGCTCCTCAGGGGATCATCTTCAAAATATCCTGGTCTTTTTTTGGGGGGGATGGGGAGCACTGTACTCGTTACTCACTATATCTGTTTGGAAGTAGATTCAATACTTTTATTGCTGAGAAAAGTATGCAAAGGGGAAAAATTGGAAAAATCTAAATGATCATGAACAGGAACTGGCTAAAGTATGGTACAAAAATATATAGTCCAGATAGCAGCAAGGGTTATTCTGTAGTTGGAAGGATTTTAAATATTGGATCAAAATTCCTTCTCATGGGGAAAGAGAAGTCCAGCATCCATCCCAAACTCTCTAGGGGTTCTTGGGAGTCTGCAGTTTGTCCAGTTCCCTGCCCCAGTGAATCCTGGCTCTCTTCCCTGTGCTGCTTCCCATGGCTCCTCCTTCTCCAACTACTATGGACAGACATACCATATAGACCCTTTCTTCGATTTTCACAAATAATGCTCACACAACTTCTTTTATGTGGTAAACTGTAATAGGTATTTGGGGACATGAGCAAAGGGAAACCATAGAGGAGGGTGTAAGACACTCAGACGCTCTGCTGCAACATACAAAACATAGCAGCGGGGCAGGCACGGTGCCTCACACCTGTAATCCCAGCACTTTGGGAGGCCAAGGCAGGTGAATCACTTGAGGTCAGAAGTTCAAGACCAGCCTGGCCAACATGGTGAAACCCTCTCTACCAAAAATACAAAAATTAACCGGGTGTGGAGTGTGCCCCTCTCTTCCTAGCTACTCGAGAGGCTGAGGCTGGAAGACCTCTTGAACCTGGGAAGCAGAGGTTACAGTGTGCCAAGATCATGCCACTGCACTCCAGCCTGGGTGACAGAGTGAGACTCCATCTTAACAAAACAAAACAAAACAAAACATAGTAGCAACTAACTAAAACTTAAACATCAGACCTCCCATTGTTAAAAGACTAGTAATTCCCCCTGCCCACCATTAAATACAGCAATTTCACTTTGGCCCCTGATTCCCATACTCTTGAGTCCCAACTTTCTCCAAAATCTTGTTGGTTTCTTGTGCCCTTCCTTTCCCCTGCTTCATACAGGGAACAACTATGCAATTGCTAAACATGATGCACCTTTATCACCGTAAAAAAGATGTTTAAAGTATACACACAGACATACAGATAGAGAGAGAAAAAATGAGAGAGAGACAGAGAGCTGAATTAAAAAAGAAATGGTATGGCCAGGAGCAGTGGCTCACGCCTGTAATCCCAACACTGGGAGGCCAAGGCAGGTGGATCACCTAAGGTCAGGAGTTTGAGACCAGCCTGGCCAACATGGCAAAACCCGTCTCTACTAAAAATACAAAAAATAGCCCAGGCATGGTGGTGCGCACCTGTAATCCCAGCTACTTGGGAGGCTGAGGCAGGAGAATTGCTTGGACCTGGAGGGGCGGAGGTTGCAGTGAGCCCAGATCTCACCATTGCACTCCAGCCTGGGAAACAGAGCAAGACTCTGTCTCCAAAAAATTTTTTTAAAAGAAGGTAGATAGAAAAGGATATATAAAATGATTTCATACGGAAACATTTGTTTCTAGAAATAATGCAGTAAAGTGTATAAAGAGACACACCAGTCTCTTAATGTTGGTTTTCCTCTAGGACATGGGATTCAGGGAAAACTTTTACCTCTAATTCTTGTGTATGAATTTCTTTTTTACATTTAACATAAACCTTTGTATAATCAGAAAAGGCATTTCAGAGTAAAAAGATGGATTCAAAGAAAGTGGGCTCCAGTTGCAGCTAAAAGGACTTAATCTCCACACAAGAGGTTTCTCAACAGTAAAGGCTGCTTAGCATTCATGACATCTCTTCCACAACTGTCACCAATAAATGCCAAGACAATTTTGCGTTCATGAAAACCAAAGAAGAGAATGATGCAGATTTCAAAGAGCTCAGAAGTGATGACCATTACCCCATGAACAAAGACTCTGAGAGAAAGAAGCTCAGGAGGGTTAGGCAGAGAGGGGTGGCTTCTAAGAACAAAATCCTGGCTGAGCAACAGGAGTCTGTCCTGATGAAGGAGGAAAGGAAAAATGAGGAAATAAATTAATATGGGTGCACAGGGAGTGTGATGGTTTATTTTATTTTATTTTGGGATGGAGTCTCGCTCTGTCACCAAGCTGGAGTGCAGTGGCGCGATCTCAGCTCACTGCAACTTCCTCCTCCTGGTTTCAAACAATTTTTCTGCCTCAGTCTCCTGAGTAGCGGGGAACTACAAGCGTGCGCCACCATGCCCAGCTAATTTTTGTGTTTTTGGTAGAGACAGGGTTTCACCGTGTTGGTCAGCATGGTCTCTATCTCTTGACCTCATGATCTGCCCACCTAGCCCTCCCAATGAGCTGGGATTACAGGCATGAGCCATCGCACCCAGCCGATGCTTAATTTTATGTATCAACTCGACTAAGCCATGGGATGTCCAGATATCTGATTAAACATTATTTCTGGGGTGTGTCTGTGAAGGTGTTTCCAAAAGAGATTCGCATTGGCAGGCTGAGTAAAGCAACAGCCCTCTCCAGTGTTAATGTGTACATTTCGATACCTTGAGGACTGGAGCAGAAGAAAAAGAGCAAGGTTAAATTTGCTCTCTACCTGACTGCTTGAGCTGGGACACTGATCTTCCCCTTCCCTTGGTTCTCCTGGCCCTCAGGCATTCAGACTGAACTGGAATCTCTGCCTTCAGCTCTCCAGCTCTCAAGCCTTTGAAATACCCCACTGGCTCACCTGGGTCTCCAGCTTGCAAATGGCAGGTCATTAGACTTCTCTGGACAATTGGACAATGTTAATACAGGAGCTTCTAGATGATATCAAGTTACAAAAAAATAGGAAGAGTACATACTCAAGAAAGAATACAAAAAGGTAACATTCATTCATTCATTGATGTAGTATCTACTATGTGCCAGGCACTGTTCCAGGTGCCGGGGCCTAGAAGTGAAGAAGATAGGCAAGAGCTTTGCTGTCTTGGAGTTTAGGCGGGGGCGCGGGGGGGGGGCGGTAGATGGTTAACATGGAAGCATATGATTCTGAACAAGATAATTTGGATAATGATAATATCTGGACCAGATAACTTCAGATAATGATGAGTAATACAAAGGCATTAAAACTGGATGAAACGATATTGCTTAGTGTGGGGCTATTTTTAAGTGGATGGCCAGAGGGTGAGGTTTGAGCTGAGTCCATAGAGATCTAAGTAAGCAGCCAGGCTTCCAGGCAGAGGCAACAGTGAATGCAAACATCCCATGTGAAGAATGAGGTTGTCATGTTTGAGGAATATAAACACCAGTGTGGCTGAGTCCAGAGAGCAATGAGAATAGTGTGGGAGATGAAGTCCACATGTTAGGCCCCAGCAAAGATACAGGACTTTAAGTACTGGGGAAGTCACTAGAGAGCTTTTGAGCAGGGGAATGGCATGATTTGATAGGGTTTTAAAAGATGTCTTTGGATGTCTGTGGAGAGAAGAATCAGGAACAGAAACAGGGAACAGTTAGGAACCACTGCAGTAGTCCAGACGAGATATAATGGTGCCTTGGGCTTGGGCTCAGTAATGGAGCAAATGAAGTGCTGTATCTGCAATGGGTTGAATAATTTGGATGAGGGATAATGGAAAAAGAGAAATTGAAGATGACTCCTAGATTTTGGCTGCAGCAACAATCGTCACCACTTAAGAGCTACAGAAGACTGGGAAAGAAACAGATTAGGGGGAGTAGAATTAAGGGTTCTATTTTAGCCATGTTGCGTTTGAGACGTGTCATTAACAGCCAACTAGAAAAGTCACACTGGCCGTTGGATAGACAAGTGTGAAGCCCATTAAAGAGTTTGAAGTGATAGATTAAAAATTGAGTGTTATCATCAAGTAGGTGGTAGTTAACACTGTAAGACTGGAGGAGTTCATCTGGAAAAGGTGTCCAGAGGAGAAATGTAGAAGACCAAATTTTCAGGGAGCATAAAAATCAGAATTGAGAAAAAAGAGGTAGAAGCAAAGGAGACTGGGTAGAAACTACTAGAAAGTTGAAGGAAAGACAGGGAGGTATGGTTCTCCAAAAGCCAAAAGAGAGTGTTTCAAGAGAGGAGAAACATACTCTTGCCAAACTATGCCAAAAGCTACTGAGAAATTGAATAAGAGAAGTACAAAGAAGAGCCTACTGTATCTCACAAGCTCTAGGTGGCTGGTGACATGACAAGAGTGATTTTAGTGGAATGATGAGGTCAGAAGCCCAGCTGGTAAACTGAAGAGACAGCAAGGGAGTGCAGGCGAAGGTAGCCACTATAACTCTTGAAGAAAACAAACAAACAAACAAACAAATAAACAAATTGGGTCAGTAACTGGAGGGAGATGGAATGGGATGTGGGGTCAGGGGATGGTGATATGGGAGATATCTGAATATATTTTTTAGAAGGCTGAGCAGAATCAGATTAAGAATCTCACTTCTATGTTATTTTTCATATCATTCCTTAGGAACCAAGCACATAAGCATCAATAGGATGGAGAATTAGGATCTGTCTGACTTTCTCTTCCACTGGAGATCAACAGACTATAAAAACTCCTTTGGGTATTGAGGGGAAAGTGATCAGAAGACAGCAACATGGACTCAGCAGGAACAAGCCACTTCCTTGTTACACTATGGGTAAGATGCTTCTTGAGTTTTCATTGTGACTACTGTACTAGACTCCTAACTGGTTTCCCTTATCTGTCTCTCATCCCTCTATTCCATCCTCTACTCCAAATTCTCCAAATAAATTCAACCATTTCGCTTCCCTAATTAGTGCCACTAATAGCTTCTATCTTGGTCTGTTTTTGCTGCTATAACAAAATACCCAACACTGGGTAATCTATAAAGAACAGAAATTTATTTTTCACAGTTCTGGAGGCTGGGAAGTCTAATATCAAGGCTCAGGTCGGATTGGTGTCTGGTAGAGTCGAGTCTCTTCTTCTAAAATGGAGCCTTGTTGCTGCATTCTCACATAGAAGAAGAGGGAAGGGGGCTTAATATGTTTCATGAAGCCTCTTTTACAAGGTCTTAATAGCATTCATGAGGGAGGAGCTGACATGACCTAATCATCTCTTAAAGACTCACCTCTTAATACTATAACATTGGTCATGAAGTTTCAACACATAAATATTGGAGAAGACACATTCAGACCCCAGCAGCAACTTCCTTTCTCAGGGAACTGTCCAACTCCTTCAGCAAAGCATACAAAGCACTGTAAAATCTGGCCTTAGCCCTTCCTTCCTAACTCATCTCTGACCATACAACTTGTAAAACTCTAACCCAGCAGGCCCAGCTGCAGAGGGCATCTCCTCATTCCCCATCTGGCCATGGCATGGCACATGCTATATTCTCTACTTATAGCATACATTTAATCCTCACCCAACCCACTGGCCTGGGAAACTGCCAGTAGGCCTTTAAAACCCACTTAAATGTCCTATGGAAAATAAATTACTTTTACTCTGAGTCCTTTCAGAAGATACATCTATGATGAACAGTTAGATATTACAGGGAACAACTTCCTTTCAACATAAAATGAATTCAGGGGCAACTTTACTTGTCTGAAACAGAGAGAGGAGCACTGTCAGGTTTGACGTTCCTTCTACTGGGAAGTGTGGAAAGAGGATGACTCATGAGTGTCTTGAGATAAGATCCATCATGTCCACTGTTCAGTATAGCCTATTTAATTATTAGATGGCTATAATTCTTAGGAAGAGCCAAAAATCTGTCTCTACAAATTTTTACTATTCCTAGTTCTGTCCTGTGGAGCAATTCATAGTTTGTCTCCTGCTTTTGTACATGCAGCTTTGCAAACAACTGCAGGCATTTATTACACTAGCCCTCATCCCATTTGAGACCTTGATCATGTTGGGGTCACCACCTGAGACATTGATCACTACCTGCAGAGGTCTGTCTTGCAAACCCTGACTCAGCAACGGATGAATGAAATACACTTTCACACACTAGAGTACAGTGAATTTGAGTGGGCTACGGAGGTCGTTAGCTGCTTTCAGAGGGTGATTGCAGCTAACTGGCCATGACTCCCTGTACCTCCTGACATTTATTCAGTATGGATTTAATAACAGAGGTTCTAAGTCAACATGCTTATGATAACTAACATGATTAAAAGAGTGGTTTTATGAATGATAAAAGCTTTTGGTTGGGGGAGTGCCCAGGATAAACACCATTAACAGGTAATTCCCCTTTGACCTCACCCTGAGAGGGCCATCCAACAGCACAAAGTTTACATGAACAAACAAATGAGAGTAGGGACAGGAATGTGGGGTAAACAGACTTAGCTGGGAAGCTTTATTATCCTAATCTTACCCTATGACTTAAAATTCTTTATTTTTTTATTTGCATTTTGGGTTTTGGGGTACATGTGAAGAACATGTAAGATTGTTGCATAGGTACACACATGGCAGTGTGGTTTGCTGCCTTCCTCCCCATCACCTATATCTGGCATTTCTCCCCATGTTATCCCTCCCCAACTCCCCACCCCCCACTGTCCCTCCCCTATTTTGCCTGACAGACCCCAGTATGTGATGGTACCCTCCCTGTGTCCATGTGTTCTCATTGTTCAACACCTGCCAATGAGTGAGAACATGGCGGTGTTTGATTTTCTGTTCTTGTGTCAGTTTGCTGAGAATGATGGTTTCCAGGTTCATCCATGTCCCTACAAAGGACACAAATTCATCATTTTTTATGGCTGCATAGTATTCCATGGTGTATATGTGCCACATTTTCCCTGTCCAGTCTATCATCGTTGGACATTTGGGTTGGTTCCAAGTCTTTGCTATTTATTATAAACAGTGCCACAATGAACATTCGTGTGCATGTGTCCTTATAATAGAACAATTTATAATCCTTTGGATATATAACCAGTAATGGGATTGCTGGGTCAAATGGAATTTCTATTTCTAGGTCCCTGAGGAATCACCACACTGTCTTCCACAATGGTTGAACTCCTACCAACAGTGTAAAAGTGTTCCTATTTCTCCACATCCTCTCGAGCATCTATTGTCTCCAGATTTTTTAAATGATCACCATTCTAACTGGCGTGAGATGGTATCTCAATGTAGTTTTGATTTGCATTTCTCTAATGACCAGTGATGAGCATTTTTTCATGTTTGTTGGCCTCATATATGTCTTCTTCTGTAAAATGGCTGTTCATATCCTTTGCCCATTTTTGGATGGGCTTGTTGGGTTTTTTCTTGTAAATCTGTTTTAGTTCTTTGTAGATTCTGGATATTAACCCTTTGTCAGATGGGTAGATTGCAAAAATTTTTTTTCTCATTCTATTGGTTGCCAATTCATTCTAATGACTGTTTCTTTTGCTTGCAGAAACTGGTTTGATTAGGTCCCATTTGTCTATTTTGGCTTTTGTTGCCAATGCTTTTGGTGTTTTTCTTATGAAGTCCTTCCCTATGCCTATGTCCTGAATAGTTTTGCCTAGATTTTCTTCTAGGGTTTTTATGGTGTTAGGTCTTATGTTTAAGTCTTTAATCCATCTGGAGTTAATTTTAGTGTTAGGTGTCAGGAAGGGGTCCAGTTTCTGCTTTCTGCACATGGCTAGCCAGTTTTCCCAACACCATTTATTAAACAGGGAATCCTTTCCCCATTGCTTGTTTTTGTCAGTTTTGTCAAAGATCAGATGGTTGTAGATGGGTGGCGTTGCCTCCAAGGCCTCTGTTCTGTTCCATTGATCTATATCTCTGTTGTGGTACCAGTACCATGCTGTTTTGATTACTGTAGCCTTGTAGTATAGTTTGAAGTCCGGTAGTATGATGCCTCCAGCTTTGTTTTTTTTGCTTAGAATTGACTTGGCTATGTGGGCTCTCTTTTGGTTCCATATGAAGTTTAAGGTGGTTTTTTCCAGTTCTGTGAAGAAGGTCATTGGTAGCTTGATGGGGATAGCATTGAATCTGTAAATT